>MNPL01003145.1:4721-19122 GCA_002081605.1 Tropilaelaps mercedesae
TAAATGTTATAGTTTTGCGATAAGAATTAAGACATTTCAAGACGTGTCTTTTCAATCATAAGACTAATGCTATAAATAGCCTATCTAAACTACATATGAGTAACAAATTAAATGATACGCATTTCCCCTAGTGCAGCACTGTCTGCTTAACTTCATCATTGCGTTGGTACACATAATGTGATACGCCCCTGTATTGCATACTAATACCATTGCAGCACCTTGTGGATAAAAGAATATAGTAAGCGCAAATAAAAGACGTCCTTAGAATTAAAAATATGACTCTACTAAAAGATTTCACATCCCCGCTCAACTACACTGTACGCGGTCAAAGGGACCAAGAAGAACGTATGAAAAACAGGAATGCCGCTAAGCCAGCAACAGCTGCCATTATACTTACCTCCTGTCCGATGTCTCTATCGCGTTTTTTAAGTCTGGACAGTATTTCCTCACTCGAGGTTCTTGACACTGAATCGAGTTCATCGACAGAGGTACTCTTCGACGGTGTGCGCGAGCCTGACGACATTGCGCTCCTGTCAAGAATACCAAAAGCCTCCCCGGCGTCTGATTTGACGTTTTTCTGTGTTGTCAGGGCAAGAAACTGGATACAGAACTGTTGTTCAGCTAGGTACGCTGGCTCGAGAGACGTTAAAATCCGTTCAAGAAAGAGATCGAACATTTGGCGTGCCACCTCATCTTCGCCCGCGCAGAATAACTCACTGGCCATACCTTTACATACCAAAAAGGGAAAAGAAATGCATGAATCACTGCTGACCTACATATCTTCATAACCACATTACATTACTTCACCAGTCCATTTCTTAGGCATTATACTATAGCCAGAAATCCTAGTATAATGCGGAATATAGTTGAATTCCTAGTTGCACAATTATAGCTTTTTACGCATAAATAATTAGCAGAACTAGCGGACAGAACCTTCTTGGCACGTCCAAATATATCGCCAAATGCTTCAAGTAATATTAAAGAACCGTTATTATTATTATTCTTATTATTATTATTATTATTATTATTATTATTATTATTATTATTATTATTATTAAGCGCTAAGGATGGTCGCTAGACCGGCGTACGACAACGCTACTGGGAATCGATGTGGAACTCACCCAAGAGACAAGTGGTGCGTTGCTTCGTCGGTGTGCTCACGACGCCTTCCTGAGCATTTAAGACGAGCGTACCTAAGCAACGAACAAATAGAAAATATTATATGAAAATTAATTATATTTACATGTTTAATCCGTCATTGCCAATTGCTTTCCCATTACATTATACCATCTTTGAAAGACTAGTCACGCATGGCATTACTTTTGGCTGACTCTAACTTGCTTAAGTGTACCTTGTATCTACTGTTCTTACATAATGGCAGCTTCAAAAGGAAAAAGCACACCTGACCCACTTCATGACCTTATCATTCCATAGTTTGAGACATGGACGTAATTATTTTAAAACCTTAGGTGCTCCACGACTGAATGTTATCAATGTGGTCGAATTCAACTATGCAATCAATTCTAAAGTGATTGCCTTCCCCTTCCAAACTTTGCACGTGTAGTGACACCCTATACACACAGAAATAATACAAAAGGTGGCCCCACATCGTGATCATGAGGTTTAAATATGGCCTGATCCGATGTCGAGTCAAAAGAGACTATCTTGCTCCCTTTGTTTACCTTTCTTGGTGTCAAGGGTACCGCTAGCGCTGCGCGATTCTTCGAAGCGGAGTTTGGCATTAGCTTGTTCGAAGAATACGATGATTTCTTGCTGATAGATTTGGCCGAATTTCTCTGAAATAACAATGATCACGTATTCATAGCTAACGTAGTCACAACCACGATAAATATACGCCGAAAATACAAACACATGTATTTTTGGAGCCTCTCGGATTGCTTTTAACAAAATTCAGATCTGCTTCGGTGACATTGTATCAGGTCTATATCAGGTGTAAAACAACGACCCATATAACATATTTAAGTTTTTGTTATTGTACTTTTTCTTAGTAAGCCTCTCCAGTTGCCTCCCTTCCGCACTTTAATCTGCTGGCCTCACATATCGCGATAAAAAAATATTTGACACTCGGCGGGTTTGTATGTACAGCTGGGCAAATGTATGATTTGCGAATACTAAAGCTTCCGCCATAATAAACGGGGACTTACCGAGGTAGTTCTTCTTGATGAATTGGTAGGTGGGTTCGTCATTTCTTTTCAGCCACCCTATCAGCGGCGAGAATGGCCGCAACGAAGCATGCACCAACTTGTGTTCCCGTAAGACAGGTTCACCAGCTGCCACTGTCCGTGGTCCCTATGAATTTAAATATACGGAGGCCAACAAAAAACAGCACGATTCAACAGACACTTGGCAATTATAATCACACAGACATGCAGTTGACTAAAACAAAAAGATGCTGTTCCATATACATTTCCATTTTTTCTGGTCTAGTGATGGTATAATGTATAACGGTTACTTTTCGTACTAGATATTGCTCGGAAAAACCGTATTTTCTGTAACACCCAAATCGAAGTACAGCTGTCAGGAAGCAATTAGTAACCAACCAAAAATGGATCTTTGCGGTCATTTAAATCAAGATCTACCTAACTATACCACTAGACCAAACAGGCAAACGTCACCCTACAAATGGTCTAGGATGTCTTGCCATGTTATGAACAAATGTAAAAATACGAGAATTCTTAAAATTCTCTAATAATACAATTTCATAAACTCACCAATCCATAGTCGACAATGATTTTGATTAGTTGGTCATTGATATAGTGTGACAGACGTCTGATAAAACATTTCTTAAGGTTTTCAAGAGAATTGTTTCGATCTTTAACTGCCGTCATTTCGCTAAGAGCTGGGTGCATCGGGACAGACATTGCTTCTTCAAGGGCCCTGAAATTCAGAAATTGACATCACGTAAATAGTTTTCTAGAGATAAATATAGATTCAAACGTCTTGTTAGAGTTCTGAGGGGATGGAGATAAGAAATGAGCACCGCTGTATTTTATTCACTCACTTGACTGGAGCAGTAGGCACCGCTAATCCTTACCCGGACAGGATCACACACGAAAGTCCTCTATATAAAAATAGAACAGAACACAGCGCGCTACCTAAAGACCTCCAAATTCTACTTGTTGTGAAAAGGATACGATTATGGCTACAAGGATCGCTCTAACTGCACTCACAAGGCTGCCTCAATGCACTTCGCGAGACCTTCTTCAGTACCAAGATCCTTCGGCTCGACGAGGACCATCTCGTGGTCGTGGATTAGAGCTCGACGGGTAATGACGTCCTCGAGAAGCTGGCGAAGCTTGTCAATATTGTCGTTCTGTACATGGATAACAGCATCTTTTTCTTCCATTCGCAAGACGGAGTCTCGAACCTCCCGCAGTAGGGCATCATACGCATCTAGTCGGCTTTCCAATTGCAATACCTCACTAATCACCGTCTGAAGATGTAAATTTATTGAGTACTGCTTTAATTAATATCTGACACGGTGACACGCATGTTCGATCACTATCTTAGAATAGCCGCCTTTTCGTTAACAAAGGGGGCGAATTAATACGCGAGTGCAATTTCTCAATGATAATAATAACTCAAATTAATGAGTGGTCTGCGTGTGTTGTAAAGCCACTTAGTCAAACCTAGAGCAAATACGTAAGTATGCTTGCTGCTTGCTGCATGCTACAGCCTACACCTGTAGCTACAAAACAGCCACTATTGCGGTCGTTCACCAAACGCTAACATGTTGATTGTTTAATTGTGAAGGTGACTCGTTTTGCTCAAATAAAAAAGAAATTAATTGCTGTAATAACACTCCTGTTTAAAATGCAACTCCACAGAGTCCTTTTATGAACTTGGTGTCCATTGTTGGATTCATTTTTTCACCCTTTTTGATAAATGCACAACCTCACTGCAGAATCCTGTAGGATCGTTGGACCTCCGAAAACTATACCAGCAAAAAATGTAACAGCATGATGTAGCCGTCAAGTGGTAATCTTACCAGCTCCTCGAATGGAAATATACTTAGAAAAATGTTATGGTAAAGTTATAGACCATCAATATTCAATTTATACATACACACATAAAAGCGAATGCGCACGAAGACAAGTGCGTAACCTACATTCCTTACATCAAACATGTCCATCAGACTCTGGACCTTGCGTTCACTCTCCATGATAGCGTGGACGTTTGTTGCATCTAAACTGGACAATTCGCGGTTCAGTTGTTCAGTAAATGCCTCGGCGTTTGAGATAGCAAATTCGTATTTGACCATCAAAGCCTCTAGATCAGACTCCTCCTTTTTCGATAGCGCTTGATATTCGGAGCCTACATCTAAGTCGCGGCCACTGAAATTAGCGCACAAGAATTTATAAAAATGCTTTCTTCTATAAAAATGCTTTCTTCTATAAAAATGCGTTCTTTCATCCCTAGCTAGCACGAGCGCGTCTAAATAAAGCCTCTAGGGAGTCCTTCTCGTTTTTTAAATTTTTGGCCTACTTTCGTTTACCTTGGCACTACATGGAACAACCAGTGACGTACACAAAAAGCGACGCGTACAAAAGTGTGTGCCACGAGCGAGCTATGATCAGACGTCTAGTCAGTTACTCTGCCACGTGAACGGCAGCAGCTGCTAGATTTTACAATTAACCTCCTGGATAACTAACGCGCGGCCGCAATAAGCCTCAAGATTTAAGCCATGTATCGAACCGTACGCGTCAGTTTATTAAAAGTCCATGCCTATTTTGATTTTTAGCTCGCTACAAAGGTTTCGCTCTTGTGGTGTACGTCATGTAAGACAGGACGAGCGCTTGCTTGACAATCAGTTAAATAATCATTACGGTGTGGTACAAACCCGTCGGTAGCCTGCAATTTTGCGGCAAGTTCGGCACTCATCTGGAGATCTTCAAACAAATCACTCCGATAGTTCTTGAAGCGAGTCTGCTCATTTCCGGGAAGTAGTTTTCTAGAGTAGCGATAAAGACTTCGAACAAAAGAATCTTTTTCAGCAATGCTCGTTGCAGACCACTTGTACAAACTATCGAGATGCATCTGAAATTCCGGCGTATCTGTAAAGTCAAGTATAAACCATTTTAACTTAGCCTGAATTTTGACGAATGCTCTCAAATTTCTAGCTATTAACCTTATAGGGTGATACGTTGTCTGTACACTATGAAAAGGTTATGTGTCTATTTGTTTGTTTATTCGCGTGTCACAACGATGTGTCCCGATTCGGGGTAAACGCCGTTGTATTGAGTAGTCAACCGTTTGATTTTTAAATTTGGGCAATTCAATAAACTTTTATTTGAGTTGAAAGGTGATTTTAGTCTTGTAGGGAACGAGGTCAAGGAACTGTTGTCTATATTGGAGACCTTTCGCGGTCTAAGCCTGGACAGGTATGGGCTCAATCGCGTAGGGTAATACGGGCTTTTAGCTAAGATGTATTACGGGATAAGGTAATATGAACTAGTGCAATACGGGCAATCTATGTAAGTCTTATTACGTTTCCAAATTTGACCGACACGTTAGCAATTCATCAGGGCTTTTCGGGTGACTATTTCCATTAGCTAAGTGAATAGTCTTCTTAAAAGCAGGAGACATTCCGAAATTACTTGCAATCCTTACAGAAGCTTATATTCATTTAAGGCATAGAAATGTGAGAAGAAATCTCAAGCAAAACTTTCAGTACTCTAGTTTCAAGGTGTATTTGTACGTTATGGTATTTGTGACGTATTTGATAAATAATGGTTTACTTGCACGCGATCAATCATCTTTTAAGAATAAATCAAAGTTTTTTTTACCAGAATTAATTTTAATGCCCTAGAATAAATATGATCAACCTTAAGTTCCGCTTAGTACACGATAATTTCCGATCAGAAACATCTGTTTGGCTTTACCTTTTCCGTCGGTGTAACATAGGTCAACGGTTTTTACGTCTTGTAACTTCCAGCGGTTTTTGCGCGTATAATCCTTTCCTTTGATCCAATGAATATGAACCTTTGAATTTGAGTCGATTGTGAGCGCGATCCAGGCGTACTTTTTTCGCCGATTTTTCGTCTCCTCAACTTTCACGCAGTCGATAAGCCGAAATTTATCATCCGTGAACACCTTTTAAAATGGCGAGAAAATTGTGGTTCATCAGGCCATTTACCGAAGCCGAAAACAAGAATGATTCTTTATAACAGGTATTTCACTGTTACTGCTGAGTCTTCAAAAGTTCATAAAATACCGAAATATGTTATTCCAACGTCTATATAATGTAATACTGAGCTAAAAAAATTTGTTTGGACTATAAGTGGTGACTGTTAGCATTTTTTTTCGAATATTGATACGAAACACACAATTCTCGAGCATGCTGTGGAACAAACTCAAGCTCAGTTTGATGAATGAATACTATAACTTTATTCTTGCGACGTCAACGGTTCTAGGATAAATAGCAACATTTTAAGTTTCAAAACATCACACGCAATATATATCAGTTTAGACCGCAAGACGTTCAGCCCAGCAAATATTTGGGTTTAGATATTACGCTCCCGGGAAATTTTTTTTATGACAGTGCAATCATCTCACTGTTATTGAAAAATCAACCATCATGTAACAATAATGCTTTTGCAAGTTCTAAATTTTAAACGCAGGTATTTCACCTCTGCTTTAAAATAAGCGGAAGTGAAATATCGTAACACGCGTTTTTTTAACATTTTGAAAATTAAAAGTGCGCTTCAAATTTGATGAGACTTGAAATCGAGAGCCGTCATCCAACTTAAGTGTATTGCCTGATAATTTTGTTTTAGCTTACATTACTTATGTTTAGCGGTTACGAGAATAATTCATTAACTATTGAAAGTAATACGCACGAACATTTTTTTTCGTATTTTATACAGTTGAAAAATTGTTAGTCGGAAAGACTATCGCGCCAGAAACCTTTTCCGAGGACCAAAGTATGAACTCTTCGAGTCAACCTTCATAAAATTCCGCTTGTTAGCTTGAATTATAGCTCCACTTTTTTCCCTTAAATGATTGTGAGAATCAAAATGATCATTTGCGTAACCGAAGCTAGAAAGCAACAGACTGAGATCGCAAATTACAATGCAACTAGCATGCGGGGTTACTTATATTTCCCCATAGACATTATTATTCTTATTAATTATACAAAAATTGTTAATATTTGTCGTAACGAAACCAAAATTAAGCAATAAATTTTCCTTTTTGATTTATCTTATTATTATTATCACGAAAAATACATCTAGTCATAAACAAGATAGTTGTGAGTCAGTTTTGAGCTTGACAAAAGGGCCTTACATGGTTCAGGAGCTCTTGTTTATTATGCGCAGACATTTTGGGCCGTTCTTTGCCTTCTGGGGCCGGGGAACTCTAAGTTTACAATAACTTTGCACAACAATTTTATATCATACACCCATAGTCTGAATGAGAGACTCGACTCTTATTCAACACCCAGGCATGAAATCATCTGAAGTAAAGCAACGGGACTAATCATCTGGTTGTTATGCATTGAAGAACGGACTTCGAATAGGAAAAGCAGCCGATCCTTAACCGTTTTGTTTACGACAACAAAGATCATCGAAAAAATAAGAGCGGTTGTCCAAACCTGACCAGCCCGCTATGGTCAACGCTATGTACAGTTGCTGCCAACAGTAGAAACTGTAGACAAATAATTTTTGCAATCGTTACAAGTCTTACCGATAAATAACAATCTTGCCGACACGACAATATTCCTCTTCCTGGAGAACACTCAATAGTTGCTCACTTGTGAATATTGGCACATGTCATAAATATGAATATCAAACACTGTTAAGTTCTGTCTATAGTGATCTGGACTTGATAGCTTATTTTTAGCACTAACTCTTGACCGTTCGACATGCTGCAAGTGGTTCATAAGAACATCAAAATCAGGACACTATTTATTAAGAAGGTTTTTATAAGCAAATTAGGCATAATGTGACGCAATGTGTGTGCAAAACAGTACAACACCATCAAAAGGGATAAAAGCGAAAAAGATGTTGACAAGGCGCAATATTTCCTTCTGTATAGATATTTTGTGTAATCGGCTCTTTTTGTATCGAGGAATAGCCGCAATCTTATTTATTATCACCTGGTGTTTAGCTCACCTGTTATCACGCTAGATCCAGACCACCATTTTAAACGACCAAAAATTTATGAAAAGGGGCCGTAGGCTAACCACAATGGGAAAATCTACTAAATTTGGCTACAATGGCTGTTCTAAGCTGTACCTATTTTCGAGTCTATCCGTATTAGACGCATACATAAAGCACGTCTACCTGCCTGAACGGTAATTCGAGCAATAGCATCCACTATACAAACTACGTAATTAAGTAAATCACATTTACGAATCATCTTCAGACAAACCAGTGCATCGTCCAAGCTCTGCTTTGCTTCCAATATATCGCATAGTAAGGCCCATTAAACTTTTGTGTATGTCCTTATCGGTAAACTTTGGGATGAAAATAATATTAGCTAAATGTATGCACATTTCGTGAGAAATTAAACCACTCTTTCCCCAATGTAATACAAAATGGAGACAAATAAATACGAGTCCTCAATGAAGTTATACTTAAAATCAGTTGAAACAGCATGTTGTCGCATGGGTACACAAGCACACAAACTAACAACACAGAAGAACGATTGTGGTAACCCTGTTGAAGCTTAAATAGCGATGGAAGAAAACGCCCTACACCACAGTGAAGTTACATGTAAAATGCAATGTGAAGAGGTGTCTTCACCCATTTTATTCAAACAAGCTTTTCTAAATCACTATGCCGGTGGCGTCCTGATTGAAATATGTACTTTTGCATGTACGTCGATGTCAGTTTCACTGATGTTACCTGCTATCCGACTGATAACGGCTTCCCTTATGATCTCTTTCTTTGATGTTGGGTACGAATTGTAGCTAAAAACACGACTTCATTTCTCCAAATTCCTATGCATAGATTTAAAACGAACGAGGTTCATTTCGAAAGACAATAAGTTTTACCCTACTTTCATGTAATAAGTGGTGATGCTGTAACTTCGCAGATGCCGTCTTTAACCATATATATACTATTCAATACACAATCTTAAACTAATTATTCATTGCGATAGCCTTGACGCAGTCAGCTAGACAACCTCCGATTGTAGTAACCGACTGTATGATTACTACAGTCGGAGAGTATAACTATTGCACCTAAACAAGTTATTGTTATACTGAAAAGAATAAATAACAAGGAACGCAATTTAATGAAAATTTAAACTTTTTAAGTTTTAATCATTAAATTCTTTTTACAAGTAACCGATGCTCCCTGACCCAAAGATCTTTTTTTGCTTGTGTGTTTTTGAATAACTATCCATCAAGTTTATCCAACGGATCATCTAAAATATAGGAGCAATGATATGCTGAGAAAAGCTATTAAGGAGTTCAGACTCAAATTCTTCGGGGTTAAAACTCGATTCACTCCTCCAAAGAACAGCACAACGCTATATTTGATTCTTTCAGTTTGTGAAGGGTGAAGGTGTTACTAATATTATTTTTATTACTCATAAACTTGGCTTTCTTCTTCCCGTGTATAATGATGCATGCGCCCGCATGCGTAGTCTATCTCCTAAGCTAATTTAGTGTTTCCTTGATAATCCTGGTGGCGTTTCGTAAAGCAGCGTTGCATCACTATTAATCGACGTGCAATAAACAGACTACAAGCACAACAAAAGAGTTGATTTTGAACGGCATAAGAATGTCACTTTTGGGTACTTACGTCGCATGGTGGACTGTACTGCACAATGTCTGATATCGTCTCAGCGTAATAAGTACAATAGCTCCATCCGTGCAGCTATTAGTTCTAGGAGCATTTTTGAGTTTTTAATTCGGGAATAATCTTGAGCACTTTAACACGGAACAACTACGGCAAGTCAGAAAAAAATGCTTGCCTAATCACCTGCTGTAATTGCTTGCCCGTTTGTTTAGGTAGTTGGCGACGGAGGAAACGTCAACATGCTAATGGAGACCGCCTGAGACCTTGTCCCATGAATAACATCGTCATTAGTACGTGCCTCCTGTCCCCCCTCACTCAACTCAACTCAAGTTCACTCAACACTCAGTCAACACTTGCATCATAGACAACCCTTATCGAATCTCAATTAGGCAAAGTTTTCTTGTACTCTATCAAAAAAGAATTAGAAAGGAGTTTTTAGGTAAGTAAACACCTAGGTAGGTAAACACTTTCTATCATGTGAAATGGAAAATTGATACGCTCCGAGCTAAATGCCGTAGCTACCTCTTAGAATACACAAAAAAAACAGTTCTTAATCACATCAGTAATCTATTTATTGAAAACCTGCTCCTCTAGAGAGGTTGCCAACGCGATTGCAAGTTTACAAATGATGCGATCACTTCTTCGTGGCAGCAGTCTTTCCAGCAGCCTTCTTGCTTGCGGCAGCTTTTCTGGCAGTTTTATTGCCACGGTTCTTAGGGAAGGGATTCTGAAGCCGTTTCAGCTTCTTCTTCTCTGTCGCATTCATGGCCTTGAACACCATTTTTAGGGTCTTCAGCTTTTCTTGCCTACGTTTTTTCTGAGCTTCCGCTGATTTTACGCTCTCGGCTGCGAGGGTAAGGGCATAGTTCCTCTTCTCAACGATTGCATACGGGTTAAGCCTGCCTAACAAGTGGATTCGTTTCAGAGGATTTGGTTTATTCTTCTTTGAAATGATGATTGACTTCTTCTGCGTGGGGCGCAGCTCTTTACGGATCTCCTCGGACTTGAAAAGACGGCCAAGGTCGGTAATCGTCATCATGGGACGAGGGAGCTTGTAGCCTTTCTTTACCTTCGAGGCCTTGTTGAATGTGCCAAAGATGTCGTTGAGTTTGCGGAAAGCCGACTCGGTCCAGATGATGAAACGGCCAGCGTGACCCCCGGGAGCGAGCTTGAAAAGTGACAGCGCGTTAACGTCGCAGGTGTCTACACCGGGGATATTGCGGAATGCCCGAACTATACCGTTATCCTTCTCGTAAATCACAAGAGGTCCACACTTCTTCTTGTACCGGCGGTTCCTCCTCTTGCCCTTACCGGGCCTAAGACGCTTCGACTTGTAGACCTAAAATAAATCATTAAACAGTACTCAGCTCTATTCCAACCCGATTATTATTGAGTGATAAAACTCATTTTAGGCATTGCAATTTCTTCCATGTTAACTTGGCCTGAAAGATACTGGAAAACTTCAGCTCGATGCCCAAATCGTTCCATTAGAGATGTCAAATAATATACCTCAATAAATATCATCAATATACCTTAACGCAAAAAGCACCGTAGAAATAGCTGTTATTGACATTTTAGACCTAAACATGGGCACCACGTCATAAATACAACCCGGCCGTTTCCGACCGGGTTGTATTTATCACAATCCACATAGTGTGCACATTGCGTACACACCTTCTCCACGTCATCCCAGGCCTTAATGTTCTTCAGCAGGCCGACGGCCTGCTTGGTCTTCCGGTAATCCTGGATTTTGTCGGAAACCACAAGAGGAACTTCGTTAATCTTCTCGATAGCGTGTCCCTTAGCCATGACCAAAGCAGTCACGCCGGAAGCCGAAATAGCTGAAGCGGCAGCATGGCGGCGTTGGGTCACGTTCACGCGACGATGCCAACGGCGCCAGGTCTTTGTCGGGGCAAACATGCGGCCTCCACGGCACATGTTACCAAAAGCACCTTGACCCGAACGGTGAGTACCTCCGCCACGAACACGGGGAATGCGAGCGACAGCTCGACCGGTTCCCCATGACTCGGCCGATGTCTGGTGACCGGCCTCCTTGGATACAGCGTACGGGGTGCGCTTGTTCTTCAACAGCTGGTGATGCACAAAGGAAATGAGGTCCGGCCGAATTGGGGCCCTGAAAACCGCCGGCATACCGGCGTTTGTTCCAGACGCCTCATTACTCTCGGCGTATACCGTGGCCAAGGGCCTAATACACACACTATCTCCCATGGCGAAACAAGCTTGTGCCACAAACCACGTCCACACACCACGAGGGCCGCAATTGAAAAGAGCGAACACGGGATTTCGAAACTACCCGTTCGTTATGGCTGTTCGCGTACCAATGTTGTATTTTTTTTGGAAAAGTCACCCAAATTGGCTTAGATTTATCTAGCAAAGTTTGCCTGTGTACCCTTGGCTGTTATGTTAGGCAAACAGAGGGCAGGTTTCAGTCCTCTCGATGTGCACGACTGAAACAACATAGCTAACAGCGTGAGCGGTTTTTCTAAGGTATGCTTCTTACTCATTGGCTTGTTTATGCCCGCTTCGGCAGTGGCCTTGCGCCGGTGGTTAACAATTTTACTCTGTTTTCGCGTTAAAAGTGAGTATTTCTGTGCAAGTTTCTCCTGGAGTGGAGCCCAGTGTGCGATGCATCGAACTGTTCCCGGTAAATCGGTGAACATCAGGCGAGATTAAGTACGCGTACGCTAGCGTCTCGAATAGCCCTCGTTAGGCCTACGGGACAAGTGCAATTTCGTTATTTTACGGGTTTTCTGCCGTCGTGTCAGCTCCCGGCGGCAACGTGAGTCGATAACACGGCTTGTCGAGCATACCGCTGGCCCCCGTGCGTCGCCTTTGGCCGGATACCGTTCCAAATTCGGTTGGCGCGCAATGGTAATATATGTCGCTGGCGGCATTGGCTATGTGGATGGCTCTCCGGCCAACTGATGATGGCGAAAGCGACTTTGCCAGCGAACGCGCTAGATGTATGTTAATTTTTTTGCATGGACATATACAGACTTGTGTTGCAACTCCAACGTCGGTCCGCTGAAGGCATCGCAGAGGGGTTGTTGGTGGTACCAATAGATCGGTCGCTGTGCGTGCTGTTGCGCTTGTGGTCTATGTGTAGACATCGTATCAACATCGAGACCTTGTCGGTTGCAGCCGATCAGTTTCAATGCCCAGGCGAATGGTGGGTCAGTTTCGGTGGTCCCCCTGCCGGCTTCGGTGGATTCGGTGCCGGTGTGTGTGTGTGTGCGTGCCTGTAAGTGGGTGAAATGCGTATTACCAGCGGCGTGTGCTTCGTGCATTTGGTGCCATCCGTCTAAATGTGAATGAAATATAGATTGCGTACTCGGTCATCTGTTCGGCGTGTATGTATTTTAACCCTTCCCCCCCCTTATCGGCAAAACTTGGCGTCTGCAGGGGCTTCCGTGAGCCTAACCCGTGGCCAATTCCAGGTTTTCCTTGGCCGCCCCCACTGTTCTTGGCCGGTGACTGTCGTATCGGTGTTTGTTGACGGAAGGTGGTCAGCATGGGTGCCGATGGAGGCAAGGGCTGCCATCGGAGCTCATGCTGACCCACTCGATAACAGCACCAGCTGCAACACCGTGTCGTTCCGACCAATGGCGCGAATTTCATTAGTCACACGCGCGTTGAACGGAGCCAATACCCCGAAAGCGGTTTCCGCGGCAGGAAGCAAAGGGTTCCGTAAATGTCCAAGTGCCGAGTGGGCTCGCGGGGTCCCTCAGTGCGCCACATAATGAGCTGGCAGACGCACCGGTGTATCCAGCGATGGCGTTGGAGAGGGGAGGAGGGGGCGTAGGCTGGTGCACATACAACCTCGAATTCGTGGTTGGTGGCGATGGTAATGCCGACGGCACACGAAGTGCTGCCACCGCGTGTCCTATTGGCGCTGTCTGATATTCGTCTAGCCTTAACGCACGGCATAGCGATACAGCCCATTTACGCTTGTCCTGGCTGAACGCTCCATTTGCCACCGTATTATTGCAATGACTGCAATGTCGAGGATGTGATGTTGTTTTTAGCCGTAGGGATAAGAGGAGGACCTGATAACTGCAATAATAACTGTTGGCAACAGTATGGATAAAGCGAGGCGGAAGTCGTATGTTGACATTCGTTGCTCATCCCTTCCGGAGCTACTTTCCTTACGCCGCATTTAATGGGGCTGCATTGCCAAGACGCAGGAATGTAGTTGAGGTCGTGCAATTAAGATGAGGCAGTCCGCAGTCCAGGCTCATCGTCGCCTTTGTTTGTTTGTTTGTTTGTCTTGCTTGCGCGCGTGTCAGATGTCGCCTCGGTCGGTTGCAGCTTGTAGGCGTTTTAGCTCCAATCAGCGAACAACCACTATAACCATGTTCAGCCAACAAGCACCAGACACCACCAATCTTTGTTGCGTTTCAACGACCAGTTACTCCAGTAGTTTGCGCCATGTGATGCTATGTTGCGCGCAGTCGGCTCTTAGTTCGCCCTGTGTGATTCGTCAAAGTGGACCGACGGGTTAGCGACGGACACGCACACACACAACACTCACATACACCGACACACACCGACACACACACACACACACAACACTCACATACACCGACACACACCGACACACACACACACACACA
>MNPL01003147.1:0-17239 GCA_002081605.1 Tropilaelaps mercedesae
TCAGTAGCTTGTTGGCTACGTGTCGGAATATTTTTGGCCTTTCCTTCAGGAAGGCTTTCACAGCTTCCGGAGGGACACCCTCTGTTCCAGGCCCTCTTCCGTTAGCGATTCGGTCAGCTGCACTTATGATCTCCTCTTCCGTTGCATCAGGGGTATCAGCAGTACCCGGTCGACCTTTATGTTCTATGCAATTAGTCCATTAACCTCATTGCCAAATGGTTTTAGGCCGATTTGAGCTCTGACCTTAGCGACTACAGTCATATGAGCGCTCAAGTCGCTGTACCTTCGACGAAGTTTTTAGGACGTCTTTTTCGGACCCATTCAGTGATGCATCCGCTGGTATTACAGCTTCTGAGCATCGCTTTGCTATGAATCATGGAGTCGGCCATGTCATGCCACAAGGTTCTTTAACAACAGAAATACACTCTGGTGCAACAAATCAGTTATACAGGCCACCAACGGTATCGGGTGCTGTAGATATGAATGTAACTCGGTTTTTGATTTCCCCTCCTCGAATCAACGGAGCCTTCGGCGGAAATCCATCAGCTGTGTTCTCTACAACGCTCCAGAATGCATGATGTACAACGCTAATTTCACACCAAACAAATGAATGCACAGTGAAGAGTTTGTGTTATTAATAATCAATATTTTGTGAAACAACGAAAACTTGGCCACATTATATATGCTTTCACTAATACAATGACCGACGGTTGACGTAATCTGCCAGCAAGGGGGGTTTAAATTTTTATTCGAATTATAAATGAGAAGTGGCAGATAAGCTCGTAAGGTATCTATGACAAATAAACTTTTCCTAAATTATGGTCGTGGCAGCGGTGCTAATACAAAATATGGGCAAATAATGTATATAATTAAGCCCGATTGATCTTATGCTGATTGTTTTCCTCTATTTTCACGCATGAGATCCAGGTGACACGTTGAACATCAGTACTCTAATACGTTCGATATATTGTTTAAAAATTGTGGGTGCCACAGGCCCAGACTACATGTAACAGATGTCAATTCTTTTTTTCGATTACAACGATTTCTTTTTTGTCTGTGACGACGATGATTTCGCTAATTATAGACAATACTGTGATACCGACGGAAGCCAAGCACGACAAATATCAGCGTTTATAATAAACCGCAAACGATGTCATGTCTAAAAAATGAAGCTTGCGTTCAGCCAAGTTATATAACAGATTCTCGGAAAAAGAAAGCTTGATGTTAGACGGTTGTTGCGACCGATTCAAAATATCATCTGATTCGTTTAAACAATTGATGGGAAAACAATCGATGTCCATGGAGTGTCTGTGCCCTCTCTAAGCAGACAAGGTAGGTATCGCATTTTTGGTTATGCCTATCACGTTTTACAACAAAATTCTTAAATTAAACGTGATACGCGATTGCACTCATATTTATTATTACACTCCCAAGGTTCAACGTATAAATTTACCAACCATAGTTTGCTTAAAATTTCAAAATATGGTGAAGTCTTGACATGCAACGAGCATTTATTTTTTACATTTAAATGGAATTAGTTAAAATTATTGTAAGATTGTCATCCTAATGACGTAAGAGTGATTACATAAAAGTGTAATAACTTAGGTTTAAAATAACTCATGGCGGACCTGTAATTTAGAGGTGCATTCTGGACGCTACAGATACTCGGAATTGACGAATACCTAATAACTAACTTCGTCATTAAGCAATTAAGCTATGTAAACCGCATGCAGCCGCTTGTCTTCCCTCATGCGCAAGCCTAATGGTATTGAAATTGTTGCACGATTTAATATACATAATCAACACTGAATAGATTGAACTTTCAAATAAACTTAAAATCCTCATGAAGGTATATAAACCGTCCGGAAATTTCAAAGAGGGTAATGAGTCTTGCAACGAAGATATGAAGGTATCTAGTTCTTAATTTTCTCAAAAGTACCATCAATGAGATAAATTATTAGATCTAAGCTATCTCAGACTTGCATATTTAGTTTTATGTAATACCAGATGAAATAGTTGAAGAAAGGAACACCCCACACTTTGATTTGTGCCGATTGCAATCCCGATATTTCCCGATATACATTCTCCTTGTCCTTCTCTATTCATTTATTAACATACATGTTTGTAATGAACAAAAAGCATGCGTATTTTGCTCAGTTAACATGTTACGGTTTATGAACCTGATATTAAATGTGAAAATTCGGTTACTCATCTAATAAACCAGTCGCACATTGCAACCAATTGTTCAAGCAATAACTTTTTAAACCAGTATATGTCAAGAGGAGAAAGGTCGACATGCTTCGAATTTAATATTCACGATCGTAGTTCACAGTAGTGCTTGGCTATTGGAATTCTGTACAAGGGCTATCTATCAGTTGCTTTGCATCACGTTTTATTATAATTTTCCAGGTACCGTTCCAGTTTTATAAATAAAACATGTTAATAAGGCGTCAACGCGAGGAGGTTAAGCAGCGATTCTTATGCACAAAAATTGGTATGATAACTTGCTATAGCAAGCATTAAACATAGCCTAGCAATAGTTCACCGATGGCCCCAGGGACAGTCGTACTCTAGTAAAATAATTTACTTATTGATGCAGATGTAAGAGATAAAGTGGGACGTCTACCGTACACACGAGTTCCACAATGTGACATGGTCGGCAAAGGTGAATGAGATAGCTCCGCGTGTGGTTAACACGAGGACGAAAGAGAGACATACGCACATAGCGCAAGGAATGTTGAACTGATAGAAACAGGGTGCCATATACAGAAACCACACTAACAGGAAAAGCAGTCGGCCAAGAAGAAAAGGCCAACACATACGTACCTCGAAGTGTAAGAATCAACGGCTGCAGTCAAACCTACCGTTAGCGTGTTTCCTGTACAGATCCCGACATAGCGGGAAACCTATCTGTAGGCCACCATAGATCAGAAGTGGGGTGTCTATGGAAGCAACTAAAGAGTAAGATGTAACAGTGGCACGACGTTAACTGCATTGAGTTGTGAGCATATGTGTTGTGGATATACGCCGAGCAAACACAAAGAAGAAGGCTAGAGCGTGTGGTTTAGAGTAAAATTTGACGAAGCGATTACAGTGACGGTCTGTGGGTGGTCTGAGAAGAGTGGCTGGACACTGCCAATGGTATGCGAATTGTATGATTTTGTAGGCAAAACGGTAACGAAAAGTCGAGTGTTAATGCATTTGATTAGGTTCGATATGCTCAGAATTTTACTGAAAAACAGTAACGACGAGAATGATGGTGATTCGAGGGACATCCATGGCATGTGTAAAGCGTGTGTATTTGCCATACACACGTCAGCCATGTACACCAGAGCAGCAGCAGCAGCAGAATTGGTAACAGTGGCATAAGCAGCAGCAATACGCAGAAATATAGTGCAGTTTTGAGACGTTTCATTGCAATAAAGAGGGCTGCTACGCGCACACATGTAATGTATATATTTCGGTACTAGCCACTACTACGAGGGACGATGAGTTCTTTTAAGGAGAGTACGGGCGGGGACTAAGGCGATCAAGATTGAGAGGCATAGCTAGGTGCGCAGAATCAATATGGGCGCTCCGTGACAGTCACTTTTGAGAAAGTGTCCCGACCTATGTCACTTGAGACAATGCCCGTGAGCATTCAAAAGGTTCACGGTTCGCACGATGCAGTTGTACCCCTATTACTCAGTCCACAGCTGCATTAGGGGTTGATGATATCGCCCAAAAACGAATGAGGTTGGTAGCGATGGTGTTGTCATTTGGCAGTGCGAAATTAGTATTGCTAGGTATGGACCTGCTGGGACAGAAAGATTAGGCGAGCACCTTGCACGAAGGAACGGCAATGGGCGGGTCGGCGGAGGAATCGTAGGAAGGAGGCTCTAAGGAATAGAAGAATAAGAAGAGGCTTGATGTCGCTCATCAACGACACTGGATAAGGTAGGAGAACGGTATCAGTACATGACGTTTAACCTGGCATAGGGTTACTTGCAGACTTCGTTAACTCCAGGATCAGCGGAGAAGCTGGTATTTACTGCCCCGACGCTCATCCAGAACCAACAGTAAGGATGATAAACTTGGTCAAGGCGCTAGTCAAGTTCCGGGAACTGCTGATCAGGGTCAAAAGACAGATTAATGGCCAAATTGCACATCCGTCAAAGGATAAACTCGTCACGACAGGTAAAAAAATCGCAGGACAAGAAAAATCGCAGCAATGCGATAAAAATTCTTGTTTATTAAGGGAACTGCAAGTCTTACACAGTTTAAGTTCTTGTAAAAATTATTATGAAATAATATCACAATTACCGCAAACACTGACCTCCTTTCATTTGTAAAGAAGCTCTACAACCGCGAACACAATAAGGTGACAGTAAACCCCCCTTAACGGACAGTCTCCACATTTTACCTGCAGGCTTCAATGAAAGAGTTATAATTATTCTGATAAGATTTAATGCTCTTACTTCACGAGGACTCAATTGACGACAGACGAGAAGATCACTTACTGAAGCGCGCGGCTTCTCTTAAATATCGCCCTAACAGCACCGATCTAGACTTTTTGAGTCCTTCAAAATATTCGCAGATAGCCCTGCCCCAAATCGAAAGTACATATCATAAAACAGGCATTAGCATCCTACACAAGAATGAGAGCCTCTAATAGAGCTCCAATTCGCCTTAGTCTTTGGAGTGCCGTAATAATTTGGCCCTGAACATAATGTTCAGGCGCCTGAGTTGATGGGTGAGCCTACCAGTTCATCGTCTTATTAAAGGTTAGCCGACCGTGACATCCAAAAATTAAATTAGATTGCGGACAGCTTCTAGAAGCCTCCCTAGCTAACTTATCACCAGCGCTTCGAAAATTTTGGATAGATAATTGACTAGGGATATTCGCCGATAGTTACCAGCCTAAGTACGTTTTCGTTTGTCCATATAAAGAGGAACTACCCTTATATCTTTCAGTTTGGTTAGCAATAGGCTACGCTTGAATGAACGGTTAATGAAACTGCTTCGAGGATGTGCGCCAGCTGAGTCTGCGTTCTTCAGTAACTTGCTGAGGGCATTGATGGAACTAGTCACTCATCCGACCACAGTATTTTTATAAACGGGCTGAACTCTGTATGTAATAACTTCACATAGCCGGAAAGAGGCATCAGCGTCTTGTCAATTTTCTATAAGCTGTGTTCGAATGTCAGCTTCAGCGTCAAAGAAGGCCATGGGTGGAGCACCGCGCTAGATTTATTTCTGCCACTGGATGCACCAGTGAACTTCCACAGATGGAGGGTGTGGCTTCTTAATTGTGTAGCACGATTCTTATAAAATGACGTTCTGTTAAGCCGCGAGGCCTGTCTGTAGCACTAGAGAGCACAGCAATAAAGTGCCATACATTTTTCTGAGACACATTCACGATCCCATCTGTATGACATACCAATAGTACGGTCGTCGCAACCCGCAGTAAATTCGAGCTTAATTAAGTGAGAAACCAAACTCGCCTTAAAAACAACACCAAAGCTACTATTGCATCCTCAATGAGGTAGCATACAGAAAATTTCGAATGCTTCATCTGCATTAGCTGCATCGCACACCGCCAGCCAGCTAGTGCTATGAACTACACCAACGAATCGTGCAACAAATTTTCAGAAGATCGATCGATCATCAGAACAGCAAGATAGTAATTGGAAAAAGCGGAGTTGATCAACCCATTTAGTTCCCCATATACATCGTCTATAACACGCCACAGCGATGTAATGAATACAGCAATGTCATCTTGTCCGCGAAGTGATAATCCTCTAGATGGGAAAAACGCTAGATATTTTTGACAGAGAGGTCTGCCTATAAAGCTTACATTCGAGTCAAACTTCGACATCAAACTTAGTATTAGCTTACCCACAGACTACACCAGAATGTTCCTATTGGCTAACTGACTGGAGTAGAATCAACGAGAATCCTTTCAAACACAGAATTCTTCTTCACTCAAGTCAAATTACTTAAAAAGTATTATCTTCGCCAGTCATTTTGACTGTACAGTACTGTGCAACATAGATACACGAAGTATCCGACGCTGCATTCACGTTTTTCTCCCTCTCAACCATAGGTGATGAACCCTAAACCCGGATTACCAAGGCTGGCATACTCGGTGTTCTTTAGTCACATTCCGTTTATGAGTACCACATAGAACTTAGACCCTCATCGTTCAAGAAAGCACTCAGATTCTCAAACGACACTGACTTTCTAGATCCTCCGTTTTAAAATTGAAATTAATTACAGAAAAGCTAATTAGCGATATTATTAAATTTAGAACAATTTATTGTAGAGAACCTATTCATAAAGGTTTAAGAAGTGTGATTTTTGACATAAAACTAAAGTTATATAACGCAACAATACACAAAGGACGTTAATGAGGCTTTGTAGACATATCGAGCTTCAAGCCACACTGTCTGAAGGACACTTATTACTGAAACTAATGAGAAGTTGATTACGTTTCAGTAACATATACGGCTTTCTTTTCAAATTCAAGACATGCTTGATCCTCTTTTTCGCTTTATGCTTCTTTTCTGAAACAGGCTTCGGACACGTACTTCCTGACCAGCTAAGGTATCCGCTATAAGCGCTCTCACTGCATAAACAAATGTTTTGTTTGAACAAAGTTACAGAGGAGTTATTCTAATCCTCAACGTAACCAAGGGGTGAAAATAACGGTTGAGTGTCTGTCACCTTTATTTAGATTGTACCGTAGAGGTCGGCATTCCATCCACATTTTTCAACCTCATAGGATCTTAAAAAACAGACTAACGAATTTAACAAACCAATTTACCAATTTTTACGCCCGGGGACAGCTGACAAACATGTGGCCTGGTTCGCTATATTTTTTACAAACAACCCGGTCTCTGTCAGTTGCAGGTTTATGGAAAATCCTTCAGCACTTAAAGCAAAAGGTGTTCATACGTCCATGGTTACTTTGTGAGACTTTCCTATTAGAAACACCTCACTGAATGAAACTTTTGCGAATTGCAGCAACACTCTGTCGGTGACGGTCATGAAAGGTTCGTCCCCATCTTTTCTCTCAAGCGTCTCCCTTGTCACCGCAACCACTCAAAAGCTTTCAAGGCTAGCAGAATCTCACCTTCAGTAAACCTCTTGTCCACACTTGTGATTCAGGCCCAGTTGCATAACAGCTATCAATTTGCGTACGCTGGCTGGATGGCCCAGGATGGTCAAAAGCATGAAGAATTCAAGGGTTTTTACCCAATCCCGAGTCACGTCAGATTTGAACTCTAGTTTGGAATATGGTAAAATTTGAGTATTTCACTGTAAAAGGTAGGAGACTACCCGGCCGTGGTTTGCTTATCGAAGCCATCACGTCATCCATAATTTTCACAGTTTAACGTGGAACCACAACACTAAATCGTCTTTTTGCGTTCCTCAGAGCCTCCTCACGAACGGCTTTAATTTGCATTTTCACTTTTTCAATCTTCTTCGCCATGGTCCTGCGTATCACTTCGGTCCACTCTCCATCGTGTTGGAACGCTGCATCTAAACTGCGTTCTGACTGGCATCATTTGTAATGCTGTATTTCTTAGTGAATCCATAGCGGACTATTCTTCGGCCGAAGATGAAGCAACCCTCTTCACAAGTTTCGTTTGTTGATGTTTATTCCCCTTCGCTATATTGAGGGTTAATAATGACGTTACCGACTGGGCCGGCTTCGGGCACTCACTTCAGAGGTCGGGAGATTCATACGGGCCAGCTGTAAACATGCAGCCAAAAGCTGTATGAGGCGAATCGACTGGATACAAAAACAACGCGGAGATCGATAAAACACGACGGCAGTACGGTGAGCAGATGAAAAGACTCACTTGAGATTTAATGCCACTGGGGATCTCAGGCCCACGCTAAAAATTCGCAACAGATACCGAAAAAGCAGGCTATCGTAAATATACATGTTAATCGCCAATACAATTGGCACTTCGTGGTATAATATGATGCATAAGGTTACAAGGAATCCACTCACCGCCAACATACCGAAACCCCTTTTAAAACTCATTATAATCCTGGACTGCATAGGAGCACGAAATTCACGTCCACTTTGCTCGAACGAACGCATGTTGTAGTATCGGCTGGATACTGCAGGCGTTTTAGAACGTCACTTGTCGTCACGTGTCGACTTGGCGAAAGCCATGACCCTGCTGAAGTCGGAATTGGCGGCCCTTGTAGGGAAAGCCAAAAAGGCGAGCAGCAGTAGTGGGAAGCGGGAGACGAACAGCCCGGCTGACCTGCAGTGATAGCAGGAAGAGCGAAGGAAGAAGACGGAGCAAGCAACACCAGAAGGTAAGCGAAAGCTGCACGAGCTAATGGACGAACAGGAGAGCGTTAAGGTTGGCCTGGCCTACCTGTTTAGAAAACTAAGCGATTTTACCCATATTACGAATGAAAACCAGCACTCTCTCATATCTTGACGTCCGCTTGTACGGAGGCAAACTCTCAGAAGGGTATACACCCGAGACCGAATCCGAGGCTCAAGTACTGATTGACCGAAGAGCCCGGAGAGGCGAAGTCCCGAAGTTACGAAGCGTGAGGCTAGGTAAGGCAGTCGTGAGGAAGGGGACCTGGCGGGGGAAAGGATAATGTGCGGAGGGCCTCGACGAGGATTTACAGCATCTGGAGGTCTCGTTAGCTCAACACAAAAGTTCCACGAGGGTACTCTATCGCCTCATCTTGCGAAGTAAGGACCAGAGTTACAAAGATCTCATCGATGACGTCAACGCAGATGTATTGAGGACTGCCGTATCGGATTGTCAGGGAGAATCTGCACTCGCTTAGTCCTTGCCTGTTGTTTAAGGTCCTGGACGCCGAAGTCCGTCGACTCTCCTCGATACACACGCGGAAAGGTGACGAAGTGATCGAGGTAGACAGAAATATTCCGAAGATGACGAAGAACTACGTGGCGAAAGCGATAGAATGCCTGGTTTCCGGGAAAGCACCAGGCCCAGATGGAATTCCTCCGGGGATTGTAAAGCTTTTTGTCAAGGAGTGGTTAAAAGTCTTCGCGACTTTGGCTAACAAACTGCTAGCGGAGGGCCGGTATCCGGCAACAGGGAAACGCGCATCACTGGTTCTAGTCCCGAAACCGCGA
This sequence comes from Tropilaelaps mercedesae, assembly GCA_002081605.1. Taxonomy (NCBI): domain Eukaryota; kingdom Metazoa; phylum Arthropoda; class Arachnida; order Mesostigmata; family Laelapidae; genus Tropilaelaps; species Tropilaelaps mercedesae. Next base: position 9,125 of record MNPL01003147.1, read on the forward strand.
GGAGCGGAGCGGTTTCTCACCCCTTTCCCCCTCCATTACATGTTTGCTTGATACAATTAAAAAAGTTTTCAAAAACGTTCTGGTCACAAAACTATCGCCGTATCTGCGGAGGATGATACCGTCATATCTCAAGGAACGCTCGCCACTCACGACTGCGCATACGTACGAGGTAACGGCAGGAATTCCACAGGGTTTGATCATTGTACCGGTCCAGTGGAACCTGACCGGTGACGGATTGGAACCTGAGGGCTTGCCAAAGGGCGTTGAAGCTGTTGCCTGTGCGGATAATCTTGGGCTTTTGGTGATTGTCCGACAATAGAGCATATTACAGGACAGAGCCAATTAAGCTTTAGCGCGAGTTATTTAGTGACCCAAAACTATCCGCAACTTGCCCCGCAAAAGATTGAGGCTTTGTTTCTAACAGGCCGCAAATAGACGGGGGAGCTCTGGCTGGGCACCCCATCGCGCTAAAGAAAACGACTCTATATTCGGTGTTGTTGTCGACAGTGGGCTCAATGGCAGTATCCACGTGAAGCATGTGGCAGCCAAGGTCCAGCGGATAGCCCTAAACTTGACACAACTGATGTAGGTGCAGCAACCGATGGAAGCATAAGGTTACTGGCATCCGTTGGGAAGTTCTTCACCCTCTGTGGATAATCCGTGTGAGGCGACATGGCATTCAGGTCAAAGGTGAATCGTGACTGTGTCAGGTCGGTACAGACGACGCTGACAATTAGGGTAAGCCAATCGTCAGAACTGTGTTGGCTGGGGCAGTATTCGTGCTAGCTAGAATGGTGCCATGGGATTCAAAGAGTGGCGCTCATATTTCCTCGAGAATTAGCCGGACTTGACAGCGGTGACAAACGCCATCATCAATTGGTAGCAAAATTAATGGTCGTGCAGGAAGCCTACGGAGAACACTAAAGTCGCCCGGATCAAGTTCTTAATTCCGGATCTTAAACGGTATCTATGCAACAGTAACGAGCTGACCTTTATGGTTACCCAGATCCTTACGAGCCGTAAACGCTTCAACGTTTATATGGTGAACTTGAGACATCTGACACCGGTAGGTGCGTCTTGTGCGAGACTGAAAAAACAGGCGACATTGAAATTACTGTTCTGCGTTGCCCGCTAGTCGAGGCAAGAAGGACTGGCATAGACTGCAAGAAGGACTGGCATAGGACTGGCGTTGTTGCGGTCAGAGTCTATGATATGCGAGAGCTATTGCCAGAAGCAGCAATCTATGCCGTATCGTTGAAGCAAGAAGTATCACACACGCACCGATGAACGGATCCGGAAAAAGATGACGGTATTGAGAAAGTCATGAAAACAATAGATATTGTGAAAAATCGGACGCAGGGTACAAGTGCGAGAGAACTATATTCTTACAAGGCGCCAGAAGAGAAGAGGTAAATGGAAGAGGCAAAAGCGACTTGTTGTTCCGACATTAATGCGGAAGTATTTTTGGTAACCCACAACGACACTGGAGATTCCAAAGTGTAAAAAAACAGCCGGTTTGGTTACAGAAAGGTACTGAGATTTCCGTGGCTAAGAGAGGATACCAAACAAGATTGTCGGAGTTGTTTCGAGTATTTGATGAATAAGAATTTGTCGGATAGCAAAGGGAGCCTCTGTAACCCAATTTCATCAGAGAAACGACCGTTTCAGGAAATCTTCATCGATCACTTGGAGCCGCTATTCAAGGCGAGTGTCGCCGAACATGTTCTTGTGGCAATAAACGGGCTTTCAAAGTCCGTATTGTTCGAATCTGTCAAGTCCACAGCAGCAGCGTATGCGTGCAATTCCTACACAACGGGTGTTATTGTGGTTTGAGAGATTAAGGGTAATAATATCACTCAGAAAAGAACAAAAGGACTGTTTGAGATATAGTTCATTCTGGCGCAGCTAGTATATAAAACTGTATGGTAGAATAGCCACAATATATTATTCATTTAGATGTTCTATATGATATTATTAGGTACTGCATAACTGATTGGATTCATATGTATTCACATATACTTATCTCTCAATGTCTAGATGTAGAAGCTTTAATCACTTCTCGACCTAAGGAATATGTCTGCGCGAGATATTGTCAGTGTGGCTGCACGCAGTACAGAACACACAAGATAGGGTAACGATATAAATACAGAAAAACTGATTTGTTATTTTCGCTTTACGTTGCATCATTTCAGAACGGCCTTCATTGTACTGCCGGTAAATGCCTATTACACGCTAATCTAACGATTGATCAATGTGCATAATAATTGAGCATACACAAACCTTCGGGCTTTCGTTTGGGACAATTGATTTTACTAGACATATATCACCGTACCATATGCGTAGGCACAATACTACCCTCACGTAAAAGAGATTTTTACAATGATGTTATATTAGTATTTAGAAAAAATACCAATTATCCATCATGCACAGATAAGATACATTATTGTTGGCAGCGTCTGCATATGCTTGTCAATTAAATATGATTAAAAAATCTCTTGTGACCTCAAATATGCGTTTTTATAGGCTATAAGGTGCGGGAATTTTAAATTAAATAGAAGACAAGCGCCATAATTTTAGAGGCCCCTAGCGATCATATACAATTAGCAATAGCGCAATTCAAGCGATACCGAGGCAAGCTAAATGCTATTGGTTCTTTTAAAGCACCGCAAAAATATATGTTCTAATATAAAATATGTTGGCGCATAAACTGAAAAATTTTATTTCTACCATTGCGTTGATTTTGGGAGCGTTTTGGCCCAAAAGGAAAGACTTGCTACGGTACTATCAAACTGTACTTGAACAGATGTAGTAAAGCTCATTTTGAATACTCGTCCTATGAAATTCAAGTTTGCTTGTCTTAATTTTAAGCCACGACCATCATGTTGTTTTTTCTTTGTGTGCACATCAAACAAATTGTATGAGTTGGCTCCTGCCACCTGCTAAATGACCAATCTGCGAGCGAAGGCCTGATACGCAACGTCTGATAAGTGCGTACCAAATGATGGATCTCATCGATATAGCTATTGGTCGTACCCATGCGATGCTCTTAGCGTATCCAGAACCCGCTCTGTAGTAACAGGTGCTTTACGAGACGGTCAAGGAAAACACAAAAAATACGTATGACTAAAAACAAATATGATTGCGCGTATGATACTATTTATCGAGGTTGCTACAAGTGGCTGATACTCGCTTGATAGAGAAGTAACTGTAGTAAGAGCTAATGAACTAAATACAAACCGAAAATTAAATATGCGCCTGTATTCGAAGCAAATGTGTGTGTAAGTGTGTCAACTGATGTTAGAAATGAACATACTTCATAAGACATTACAAATAATCGAATTGAAGTAAATTCAGTAATGTTATTCTTACAAGCTTTAATAGTCCAAATATTGTTACTGTACGTGATTTTCGGCAAATATGCAAGAAAAATCCTAACTGCGTTATATTTCAAGATCTTGGAGAACAGCAAACATTTTATTATACGAAAAAAGGGTGCAATAAGGCAGTTGCCTGGTGGAATCCTCTCGTTGTGTAAAAAACATATTCGCGTCGACTTGTCCAACGGTAACAAAAATCATCTTACGACGATGTTTTCAAAAAGTGCTGAAGTATCTGTACCGCCGAATTAAATTATCTCGAGCATACCTGCCATTCTTGCCTTAAAATCGTATCGGTGTTTTCAGATTACCCATATATTCACATAGTTTAAATCAAGCTAGGCGCTTCTTCCAAATATCTATGTACCAGACATAGAAACTGATCACTTACACCCGTCTATAACTCAATATCGAATGTCTTTTCTGAGAGTCCTTCTCTCCACGCTGTAATCACGTCGTCTTCTTGTGTATACAGGGCATTGTAGGTTTCTCCATATGAATCAATTTTGCGCTTGCAATACCGAGTACATATGCATAAGATCACTTGCGTTCTTTTACGACCCTTGCTGCTATGTATTACCTTCAGGCATTGATATTCAAAGGATACCGCTGATAAGTTTTAGAGAATTCATTTCACTAGAACGGAACAACTTTCAACGTCAGTTTTGCAATCACGAGAAATTCACGTTAACACATATATCATTATTGGCTTGTCATTTTTGCTGGGTTTAACAGCTAGAAATAATAAAGAGGTCCTAGTGGGACAGAATAATAAGGGAAAATCAAGCATATTTTGTATGAAATCAGGATTACAAACAACAACTGCTATTTTTGTATTCTAGGAAAAGTTACAAACTAAATCATACAGTGAATAATGTCTACGTATGACTATTATTGAATTAGCTCATTCTTTCCGAAAGTACCTCCTCCTCAGTCTGATAACGTTTATTTTTATTCGAGGCAGGAGCCGCTTTCTGCTACACTGCAGGCTAACCTACCATCATACCATTCTCAATGGGGACAATTACCGCAGTACAGCCTAGCTCTGCTTCTCCATGTTGCTTCTCTCTGGCATCCACTATTCATACAATTGGAGGGAAAAAGGACACACCTATCACGTAATCATGATTGGAATTTCCTTTGCTTTTTTATTTACTATAGCTACCAATGAATATTATTTGGCTGTTCCCACGTCAGACGCAACAGATCTGACACAAAACAACGAGGTTTCTGGTACCCTTGGACTGACGAAGATCACTAAAAAACGGTGAACGTGACTTTAAAAAGACGTTCTCTGTTGCAATGGTTGGGTGTAAGTCAAGGGTTGAAATAGCCAAAACAGAAGAAAAAGTCGTGTTAAAACGAGTGAAGTTTCTATGAGATGCGAAATATTTGTATCACATTAAAACATACACTGACATTATTTAGTTTCGATTTTTTTGGTAGACTACCCATTATCCATCCAAAAGTCATACCCCAACGAGTTAAATAGAGGCAATTTAGACTAGCAGCGTGCATTAAAGATTGTAGCGTTGATTAATATTGACTAAGCAAGAATAGTATATAAGCAAGTCCTAAACTGCTATAAAATCTAAATATCTAAATAAAATCTAAAAGCTAAAGTTTTATTAAAGCGATGTAACAAGCGTGCAAAACGTGCGCAAGTAATGTATAATTTAAAGGCGTAAAGCATTATACAGTCAATAACGACTGTAATTACCGATACATAATTAAGTATCTCGTGTATAGGAGCGCGTTTTAGCTTTATTATTTCTACCCGTTCTACTTATAGTGACAGATTTTTTTTTATCAATAAGTCACACCCGCAAAAAAAATTTTTCGGTAACGATAATATATGACGAAGTCACATTTCGCGAAAAAAACTTGCAACCACACGGCATCGGTGGTAAAGTAAGAATATTCTTGAGGAAACCAGTTTGAAAGTGCTGTCACTCCCGGTGGTTTCAACTGCAATTAATAGGAGTTCAATCCAGCACACTAGAAGCTGAATGGGACATAAAGAAGTGCGGGGTCTGAAAAACTGGAAAAGCTTTCTTGCTAGGTATTTGAGTGGTCTAATAATAGAAGATTAGACACAGAAAAAAATCCCCATTCGTCTCAATTTAATTAAATATTTATTTATTCACATTGTAAAATTCGTGACTTCAAACTTTGTTGCGATTTATATATGCCCTCGAAAGTTCTGACCGGGAATCTTATCACTGCAGAATCTGGCATTACGCCTAAGCCATCCCTTTCGGTAGCAGAGGTATAATGCTAAAAAGTAAGTTGGCGTTGCTGTGATAACCGTCTAAAAAGCTTTTAAAAGCCAGTGTGCCATCCATCATGTCTTTGTTTGGAAAGGAAATCATACATATATCATTTTATGGTTAGACAACTTTAAGTACTAATTTATATTCAAAGTAGGCAGTTCAAATGACATCATAGACAATGCAGGCTTTTCTTGCGGATAATGCATGCACATCGCTAAATTGTTCCGGCTGTTGAATAGTTAGCATGACCTATTACAACATATACCGGTTGGGCACATTCGGCACGATCATCATCTCGGTTTAGAATCAAGTCCGGGCACTCACGCCAGTCTTCCGGTCTCGTTACGCTTACATACACTTACATGGCCTCACAAAATGCTTACATAGACATATACAAATAGTGTATAAGCGAAAGTACTAGAAGTTTCATAAAAGAATTTCTTTTCTTTTGGCAATGTGCCTCTGATAGGCGTCGTTGGAAGGAAAGTGAAAAATTGAACACTTTATAGTCAGCGCCTTTTTTCTGCTCGTTCTCAAATACCACAGTCGTCTCATGGAGCCAGCAAACAAGAAAAAGTAAAGAAAAAACAGCCAACCGAATCGAAATGCAGAGGGAGGAACGAATCTATGTGTGTTTGTGTGGTTATATTTGCCAGTATAGTACGACACAGACACATACAAACATACCTGACTGGATACGCAAACTTAAAAAAACTGTGGACTGCAAGCCGAACCACCAGCTAGTAAAATACAAAAAACAAGGCGTCATTTTTCAACATCATTCTATCCGGACTACTGGCAGCAGCGACCAAAACCAGCTAAGAAAAACCTAAGAAAGAAATATAGAGATAGAGCGAGAATGATAAAGAGAAGAAAAACTAAATTATTTTTGTATAGCGAACATTTCGGCAGCCCGACGGCATTGCCAGGGTGGACCCGTTTGACAGATCGAGGCGAGTGGCCAGTGGCTGCTACTAACTTACAACGCCCGCCACCCAATTTACACTACTGCACGCTGTGCGACAGGCGCGCCACCACTTAAACAGCATTGAAATGAATCACACTGTATAACGGTGGCAACAGCACAAGCCAAAGAATATTAATTTCCTATCTTCGTTACCCTTCAGCTAGTAACATGCAGCCCACGAGTTTCATCAATTGTGTCTTGCTGTAATGTTTGGAAACTCTGTCTAGTCGTTTTGCTACCGACGGTCGAAGAACGGTAGGTTAGATTGTGCAGTCGAGCTTGGTGGGTTGATGTATTCGTGTGCGCTGTGCGACCGGAGGAGGTTCGTTAGGTACACGGGTTCGATCCCCGCCATTGCAAATTTACATTTGTATGGGGTCCGTCTTACGAAGCAATGCAACAGTGGACATTAAATTTTGGCTGATAATCAGCTTAAAAAAAGGTTGGAGTGTGCATATTTGCTTACTCTAAGTAACCATTCAACTAGCATATGCAGCTGTTTCTCATAAAGCGTTCGAGCTGCTACGGCTGCTGCAACAGCAAGATCCGAATAGTTGAGTACAATTCATAACAAAAGAAAATATTTCTAGGGCTGACCATCGTCCACGGTAACGCTTTTTGCATTACTTTGTAAGACGGACCCTAAAATGTAGATGCAATCGAACCGACACACCTGCTTCCTTCGATCGCGAGGCCCACGCGAATGCTCCAAGCCATCGAGCTTAACTCACAGCAGGGGGCGTTCAACATTATCTTATGGTTGACTTTGTAAAGAGAACATAGAAGGCGGAGTGAGAACTAAGACAATGATGTCAAATAAATTACAATTACAGAAATGCAAAAATACAGTTACAGAAATGAGTTTATCCGTCGCAGCCGATTCGAAGGTTATGATAACGTTAGTGCCGCCAGGGCTTTAAGAGTTTTAAATCGGCACCGTTTGGCATTTGGTGAGAAAGAGAAAAGCACTCTTCGTAACATACGTTACTAGAGACGATCTGCTGAAACCGTTAGAGAACGTATAAATTGTATGGTTCCTAGAGGATTTTCATTCTACCTGATAATGAACAGAAAATCAAAACCACCGAAATCAATAATTCGTTCATTTTATCTCACATTAATCAACAATTCTGCTCAGATATACTGTAACCTGCTGTCCTATTTATCAATAGTTTTGTATTCCCATAATAAGGTTCAGCAAGCTCAGAGAACACTTAGATGATTAAAACGACTTTTCGATGTTCAATTCGAAATTTTTGTACGGGGCGGCTGGCTGACGTGTGAAAGTATATGTGCACATGTGCAATTTATCTCCATTAGGCGTGGCAGTCCCCAGAGCCATTCCCTACACCTGAGTATCGGGTGTCTTTCCGTCTCCCTAGTGGCAACGTCTAGTGTCTCGTTCTTGACCTTGCCACTTTTATTACTCTCTTTATTCCTGTTTCTTTAACAACTGAGATATATATATATATATATATATATATATATATATATATAT
>MNPL01003148.1:0-23935 GCA_002081605.1 Tropilaelaps mercedesae
ATATATATATATATATATATACATATATATATATATATATATGTGCGTGTGTGTGTGTCAATGCTGATAGCAAATGGGAGTCAACTCAGCCGCGAAAAGATGGTACGCAATGAAGCTTAGCTTCGTCGTTTTCGTTCTAACGACAACGACGACAGAGTCGTTTTCATCGTCATCAACGGCAGCAGAAACGGTGGCGATGACCACCGCTGAACGCCGCTGACTCGTGGTTCCCGACCACCAGACACCAATTGGTGGCCACAAAACGAGACTGACCACGAACATCCACCAACTGCCGCACAAACACAAGTGCTTAGGGATGTAGTGGCTGCTATTGAGGCACTACCATGAACAGCACAGAATAGAAGATGAGCAAAAACAGACCCCACCACCCGTTTGGGGTATTCTGCCTCCCCTGCTGCTTTTCCTCCCTTTATTTCTCCCTCTCCTTCTGGTTCTGGTTCTCGCCGAAAGCGAAACGAGTGAAAAACCGCCGAAACAAGTATCATCTTGTTATCACTAATGGTAGCTCTCCCTTCACTACCGAAGCTCGCACTCTTCACCCTCCCGTTCGGTCAGTGGATGTTTTTCGGTTTTTCTGCTGCCGCTACTACCTTCTGTCTAGCCCATCATAACATAGTAACAATCATCATGATGGCGATGGCAACGCGAAGTCAATGACGACAATAATAATAATGATGACACCACGATGATGAGGACAGCAACGGCAACTGGAAGAAACCAAAAAAGGAGAAGAAAAAAGTCGACCAGTTTGTCTCATACGGCATTGGATCGTCAGCCGTTCAATTGCTTATTAGCTGTGATGTCTGTCGCAAGCACTTGAATATTGTATATATATATATTAGTGCCCTCGGGTGGGTTGACACGATCGACAGTATAATAGGCGAGTGGCAGCGTAACAAGAAAACAATAATAGGAACAACGGCAAAAGAACTCGCACCATTAATGGAAGCAGCCGCCGTGGACGCACTTGTATGCATCAGAAGGGCACAAAAAGATGAAACTTAGAAAAGTATAGATACAAATATTATAAACACACACACATATATATATATATATATATATATATATATGTGACGGTCTTGGTATGCAGCTTCTAATTTTATTTTGAAGCTAAGGTGCTACTTTAAACCGAGAAAAGCATTTATGCGTGCTTTACTGAAAATGGGTCTGATAAGAAAAATTGCCCATATGGGATACACCGCAGCAACATTTGCTAAGCACAAAAATGCTTTCTAGCTCAAAAAGGGGAAAGCCTGTAAATAAACCCACTGAATTATAATAAGGGTTATACTACAAGAGAAATTTGTTTACGTCGGCCTTGCAATTAAAAGATCGAATACCCCGGACACAAGCGTTTTTATGAACGTTTGAAAATCTGTCAGAACCTGTGGGCTAAATTTTGTACGAATTTGCTTTTATTGTGACTATCAAGTGATGGCGATGACGAATCGAAGAGACTGCGGACGAGAAAATCATTATATAGGCTAATCCAAGAGCTTTGTCATTCATACAAAATGTGTGACGACAATTAGGTCCAGCGCGATACGACGACGATATCATTATTATAATTATTGCGAATATTGCAACTAACATCTTCATGATTATTGCTAATGTTACTGCGTGAATTGAAACGTGAGCAAAGGTAAAAAAGAAGGTCGCAAGTACCAGGGGGATGTTTTTTGCTAAATTTACTTTTTTACACGCGGGCTCATGTTTACGATCGGAAAGTGCATTAAAATCCAGCGGAAAAATGCAACAGACGGATACTAGACAATTTACTTGAGAACCCCCAAGCACTGCAACTTGATGAAGAATATCAAAATTTGTCGCTTTCAGAATGGCGAACAAAAAGCCCGAATAACCGCCGTTCCAATTTTTACGAATTAGCCACAAGTAAGGCTTTATGCTGGCGGTGTTGAAACTCGCCCGTTTGCGAACCATATCTCTGCGCGCTCAGTTTACGCGAACGGAAATACTGTATCTTATGAGCCACCTAGAAAAGACCTAACTTTTAGGATGGAACTGCGATGAATGGTTCTGACGGTGTTTGACATAATAGAAGCACTTCCACGAATCGAGTACACCCATCATGTCAATTAGTTTGTGACTTTTACGGAGTGAAGATGAACTTTCAACACAATAGCTTATATGGCTTTGACGTTCATCGATGAACGATTCAAAGCCAAACAGATAAAATCTTGTTGACAATTTACATTTTTTTGCGATTCAAAGTGAAAACAACGACTAGCACTAGGTCGGGTGTGTAAAGCTCAAGGGAACTACGCATGTGTTAATTACGTGTAAAATTCCCACTAGAGCTGAAAAAATAAGGTATTGATAACGTTAGCGTGTGCTGCTTACACTACTTGCGATACTGACAACCATAACTAGGGGTGAATTTTTATCAAATGGTAAGTGCTTGTTCATTTAAACGCAATGAGTCTCTATCCTAAGTATAATTAAAATCTTTACCTATATACATATTTTCAATCTCAATCAAACACAAGAATATCCGTAGCAAGCACCATCATTGAGCACTAATTAGAGACATCTTACGACTAGATAAGGCAACTTTAGTCCCGCTAAAGTAGAAAAATTTTTAAATGCTCAAAAAACCGAGTGATTTAAAAGCTATCTAGTACAAGTGTCAAACCTGCCTAGATAGTGCAACGGAGCCTAACCAGCCATCCACGAGAGCGCATGACGCCATTGCCTGCAACCTTGCTGCTTAACTGGCCCAATAAATTGTTCCAAACTGTGAACAAGGACCTAAAACTCACTTTTCTGCAACCGCCCTAGGCCCCTTTGCGTGACCTAAGTAGTCGCTACCATACACTAGTCCCATTAAAGAAAACTAGTTCAACTTGAGAGACAATCTCATTTGAATAAGAAACCGCTGAGCAGTCGTATGGCAACAACAACAGTAGCAGGCCGTTTTCCTATGCAGTGTTACTACCTCTGAATCTTCTGCGGTCGTAAAGTCTAGTCGCTGGTATCGTATCTCGTACATGTCTGGGTGTCTCCTAACGATGATCAAACGACGCAAAAAAGGCGACTCGGTTTGATAACCAGAAAGATAAAAAAAATCTGGCGCAGAAGTTATGCTGATCGAGCTTGTGACATCGGGCGGTATAAGCATGTGCTCATGACAGCCCATAATTACGTTACGTCGGAAAACTAGAAGCTCGTTGGGTAGTGCGGTAGCTGGACGGTGTAGATTGATTCACCAGGCCATGATTGCCTGACAAGGTAACAAGCACCTAATGTTAGCCTGCTAAAAATTCAAAAATGACAGAGAGGCTCGGAGGCACGCCACGGGAAATGGGTCCTTGTTGTCGCTTTTACTTTTCACCATGTCTTTCTTCCGTCAGCATGCCTCATGTGCACTGGAGAGCAGGTAAAACGGCAATGAATTCGTCCGTTGTGCCTCGTGTGCTCGGTTCAAGGATCAGAAAGACATTGAATGCCCTATGGTCTTTGAAAGCAATCTGAACACATGTGCCGAATAATGAATGCGCATACTAGGCTGCATAGAGCTTGATTTTAGACGAAATGTAGAAAAACGCCCATATGCTTGTTTATATATAACACATCTTATATATATATATATATAAAATTAGCTTTATATTTAATACTATAATAAAGGTGCTCTGCCATTTGCTATGATCATGTGCATGATCGATTCCATAATTTTGTTAATTCAATACCAGTTTGTAGTGTACCGCCATAAAATAACCCCATTGTCTTTAAATCAGGTTGTTGTATGCTCTTCACATATCTTAGTGTCATTGTGTAAAGACATGTACCTCTAGTATAATTATCGTAAGTCACTTAGAACTGCTCGTTATGCATTTCTCCACACTGATATGAATTAACATGAATAGTTGTTACAAAACGCAAATAAAAAGAAACACGATTGAAACATTGGGTTAGGGTGCTTGGATTGAAATTTTAACTATTAAAAGGCTTAAAATCCATACAACTAAATCTATTGCTAATCGAGTGCGAGGAATTCTAGGGAAAATCTCGATACTTTATTGGGCATGTACAAGTACTGGATAGGCATATTATAGTATAGTACAAAGCGTCCCATACTCGATCTTTCGCTGTTTTTGTTTTTTAAACAGCTTTTCTCTGTGTCTTCTAACAAAATGCCACTTTGGTGCACTGCTAGTTCAGAAAAAATATTGTTTTCGTCGAAATAACTTCCTATGTTCCATCAATACAGCGAGGCGTGCCCATATATGAGTCTCTATGACGTATCGTCTGAATATATCATTCTAATGCTATGAGCCTCAAACCATATCTCCTTCTTGCTATTCAATCAGTCCGATTTTGGAAACGGTATATCATGTTTCGGCATGTTCCACCACTCGCTCGATGAGCTACATATTTTTGTGGGCAAATTTAGTAACCAATGTAATTTTGTCGAACAGGACCTACTTTAGAAGTAAATTAACGAAAAGCATAGACATTTTTTTTCTCATCGCGCTTGTGTGTAGCTGTACGTGGATCGACGTTTAACGATTTCATATGACAGGACAATCTTCGCGCATAGTAGAGTTCAACAGACTTCAGTTCTATCAGGAAGTCATAATCTTTTAGATCTCAGCTAGTGACTGTTTTTCTATTTGTATACACGCATACACGAAAAGGGAAAAAGCAAATCGAACATCTTCGTTCTTCATTGGAGCAGGGATTTATATTCGCGCCACCTTATTTTGATTTCCAAGGCTTCCAGGATTTCCAACCGCTTTTTCACCGCCTCCTGAAGGCGGAAGAAATGTTGCGAGGGTCGGTCGACAAATCAGCGACAAAACCGCATGTTTAATTTTCCAATCAAAATAGTACCTGTTGTTTACGTGTTCAAAATGTACGATTTCAAATGATCCACCGCAATACTGTATTACAAAGTTACAGAATAAGCTAGGCAGAGTATTTGGTTATCTATGGCAAGTATTGGACTGGAGTTGGATCTTTATGAAATGAAAGTTAAAAAGTGCTTAGTTTGTCGATTCGCTGTAAAACATTACTCCCAAACTCAGTTAAGCATTTTTCTCATTGTTACGCAGCTCTGTACTCAAGAATAAACTGTAACTAGCTTCTAGGCCGTTCTTAAACAACAAAGAAGTTATTCTTTAGCGCACGCGTTGAACCTTTTCAGCTTAAACACGTCCACTCAAAGCAAGGGTAGAAAAATATGTAATAGCAAATATTTAAGAGAATAAGCTTGAAAATATTTGTTTGAAATGGTTGATAGCGTAGTGATTATTGTCTTCAATAACTGTGACGGGTTCTTAGCTTAATGTTGGCTACTATACAAATGGATATATTACACTAACGAATATTTCTAGGAATGAATACATTTACGTCCTTAATCCAGCCAAAAGGTATCATAAAATACAGAATATAAACCACATTGATATAATTAGAATATTATGCCATTATTAGGATTTGGAGTACCTATGGCTTATGCAAAACGTAGAATAAATGCTATGTGAGCTCCTAATGAACCATTTACACAATATATAAAACCGAAGTGTTAGTGCATATATTATCATAAAAAAGGCTAACGGTTAACACGAAATGCTACAGGCTGACACTTTACAATAATCTACAGAATGCGGCGAGGAGATAATGTGAGGGAGGCATAATGAGGGAGAGATAATGAGGGAGGCATACCATATACAGTGAGAACATTAGTGTATGGGCAGCATTATTAATGTGACTAGTATCATTATGAATTATTCGTAAGAGCTCATCTAAGCAGAGCCAGTCTGTAAGAGGGGTTAGTCTTTATGCGCAAACTGTGTGAAACTTCGATAGCGTTTGTAGTGTTGCCGCCGCGTAACTTGTTTTTCCAAACAGTTGGAGACTGAGCTGTTATATTGAGCTCTTCGAGCTTGCCATACATTCTGTAATTGGCTTCTGCATCGTTATGATCGATTCTTTTTAACTTTTAACAACAATAGCTTTTCTTGAAACATTAGGTTTTCAAACATCAAGTGTATCAATGTGCTTCTTAAAATATAATTATCATATCTCAGTTAAGCAATTACCTTGTCTTCTTGTGGATGACATAAACAATTTCAAGACCTTTAATAGACGAGGATAGAAGCTGGGAAGTTAATCAGTTATGGACAGTGCTCTGATTTGGGGGACCATTCTTGGTCAACTAAAGCTAACCATACTATTAAAATTGAATATTGATTAAGGCCGCTTTGAGACTCTTTTGATATGTTTCCTGTTAATGCAAATACACGTCATATTTAAAATTCAGATAGTTGATTGTGGCAGCATTCAATGGCTTACGAGATGTTAATGAATAAATAAAAAAAAGACTAACTGTCATCATTTTTTTATTGTGTCAATGCCTAACCTTTACCCCCTATAAATCAATAACTTACAGCTTCATACTCCTTAAATCCAACCAAGCGAAAGAGTTACCTAGTTTAATCAGCAACCTACTGAGACTTGTGTTTAGGATAACGGGCAAGAATAGGTTGCCACCAAAAATCGACCTCTGTTAGCATGGTCAATAGACGCTATAGTAAGTGGTATCTCATGCTTACGTTACATAAATCCGGTAGGCAAACACTTGAGTGTAGCCGGCACAACAATGATAGCCTGATTGGTTCGAGTTTCCACCACGAACTAGAAAAGAGCCAAACGAACTTAGTTCACTTACATACTCTGTTTTGTTCCCTTCGTGTCCTTCAGTCAGATAAACCCCAAACGACATTAATTGGATGTGCTTCCAACCGGACAACCCCCTTGGGTTGTCGCTTCGCGCGTGCACAGGGAGTTCGTGCAGGCGAACCGAACAGACAACAAAACTCAACCGCACACATACACTGCTCCCCTGGGGCGAAGTCAAGCCTGACGACAGACCGAAAACGAAAAGCCAACAAAGAAAAAGGTTCTGTCAGCTGATTTTTTCTGTTCTACCAGGTCCAGCAGATTCTTCTGCCTAACTGGCTTAGCCTCTTTGCTGAACGAAAGCACGTAAATTAGAGAGAAAAATGAGAGAAGGAGCGACGAGGGTTGGTACGAAGGAGCAAGGAACAGAAAGACAAGAGAGTAGAGATCGGGAAGAAATAGATAGAATGCACAGAAGAATTATGTGCTCGGGTAGGAGCATTACTAACACACGTGTTCTATTTTCGCTTCTGCGGGAATCCCTGTTCGCTTCCTGAACCGCCAGCTTAACCCGATAGGATGTCAGTTAGCGGCAGACAGTGGGGCGAAAATGACTTTTTCTTTATTTGGAACCTGTGCGCCGACCGTGAGCAGCACCCAAGATGCGGAGTTAAAAAATGGGCCTGAAACAGTCAAGTGCCACGGCTGACCGAGAAATGGCAAGAAATGATAACATTTATTAATACGTCACTCGTACATAATGTAAGTAATACTATTAATATTGCTTATGTTCTCTTGTCTTTTATGTTGCCATTATTGTAGTAGTATTATTAGCACGAACAAAGATGCATCATTAACGCTCTTAGCAGCAAGCGACTAGATAGAAAAAGCGTAAATGAACTCAGCGAAGAGACGAAAATCCGCCGCCAAAAGGACACGCTGCCAAAGGACGTAAGATACATTGATGCTATGGGACAGCTGAGATGAGATTCGATGAAGTCATGATGGGACGAACGTGCGCTGTGCCTAAATTAGATGCATTTTGCTGTTCGTACAGATAGGGCAGTGTGTCTACTGCTAATTAATTTGAAACAAATTCATCCACTGGCATGAACGCGCACGACGATATTCCGCGCTGGTTCGCTAGTATAAGACGGTGAGATGACTCATTCCTTTATGTGAAAGGCATCACATGTACGTTGACATTATAGATAGGCTCTATGTCAATCGACTACAAGACAGCGCAGTTAAACAATGTCATATAAAATCACTAAACATTTGGGAACCAATTATATATTGGTATGATTTTACTATTACTGCACAAGTGGATCTGGAAACAAAGGTTTATTATGCTATGGGTAGTACGAAAACATTCTACAACCAAGACCAAGGAGTCTGAACGTTTCGCGTTCTCTATTTGGAATCCAGCAACTTATGCAAAAATCTCACTTTTTCACCATTTTTTTCTCTAACACAGATATTCGGTATGCCCTCTGTCCTCCAACGTATTTAGATTCGGTAAGGATATTCACACCCGTCTTGTTGCTTAGGTCACACGAGCAGTCATGTAAACATGCGTGCGATAAACGCAATTGGTTGATTAGCCGCGTCAATCATATTAAAAAAGGCACGTGCAAAGAACGTTTTTATTCACGTCATTCGTTATAGACTAAATAAATGGCGTTTTTCTTAGCGCAGAGTCCTACGCGATACCTCGGCGCGCAGACCATAGTCTCAATGGATAATCCTGTCGTGCAATCGATACACTGGCGTCCCTAATACGACTACTGCTACAGTTCTCATACAGGGCCGTAGTTCTCAGCGTGGCAATAAAAAGCTGTAAAAAATATCGCTGTATGTAAGTGTTATGGATATTATATGTCTCAGACAAAAATGATCCACCTAACTCGGTAAATCATAACTGGTTGAGCTCCCTGCCAATCCACGAACACCTGCGGAGTGAAGACGTTGGTGAGTACAAATAGATTTCTTTCTGGATGTTCGTTTAGAACTTTATTCAAAACTTGCCCAAAGCAACAAATCGTATTCTTTCGCATGTAGCAAAATTGCCTGGCAATGGGTGGCATATTTACGTGATTATTACTGTCTCTCACTGATCTTTTTAAATTTATCTTAAGCGACGAAGCAGTGCCGATTCATCTATGTCCTAACGCGCTTCCTCGCAGCATTTTGCTTCGCCCTCGAACGGAAAAGACCAGTTAAAGATTTTACACCATATTCTTCGTACGTGTACTGTAATTCTACGCTCAGAACGCTAATGTTAGAAAATTATTTAGCCGAGATTATTATTTATGACGAGATGTAATCCGAGAAAATTTATTCTGCTTTTCGCAAGTGGAAAGCATACTACTTGACTCCATTCGCTAAAATGTTCTTACCTACAATGATATAGAAATACACTTTGCAAAGCGACAATTGTGATATCTCTTTGTAACTATTTTTTTCGTTTTCGAAATGCTCCATTTAAAAGTGCTTTTTAAATCTTTCTTTTTTTGGTGCAGAAACCGGTACGTTATAGCGAGTTGTCCAGTCGACGTGTAAACGTTTCTCTATCTTGTCCGGGATGCGTATTCAGACATACAGAAGAAGAAAAAGTGTGGGATTCGTTACTAAGTGGGATAGATATTATGTTTGTCGACGCAAATAAAGAAATCGGTGCATCTTTGCACGTATAGGATTGACACTGAAATGATTAATATTTTTCTTATTTGTTTATTTAAACCTTTCTTCAAAGTCATCTTGGAGACGAGCTTCGTAGAGCTTAGGAGACAAAAGCACTGCATACACACGCGCATGTACAGTCAGTAACAAGCGTGGGATATATACAGCGTGCGTTATGCAAAAAATATGCACCTAGGCATATATAGTATGTCATTGTGTAGAGCTATGGTAAATGTCGGAAAAGAGTAAATTTTTATTATGAACTAGTCAATCGTTCACATCTTCAAGTAAAAGCAAAAAACAATTTGTGATATTCTGAGCCTTAGATGTGGCTCTGCCTTTTCAGAAGCTCAACGTGCGTAAACGGCTAATTAAAAATATGATTCGTTGTTAGCAAAATCTAGTTGCTCCTTGTGGCGCCTCTTCAATTTTTTCAAAAATATTTGCATGCAATATATATACATTTTCTTGTCTCATGTTCTGTCTATTCGTCGATGCCATTGCAATGCGAAGTACAGGGTTTACTTTATCAACTTCTAAATATATGTCTATTTACCTTGAATTCATACAGTTTAATACAATAAGAGAAATCACCTTCATGACCTGTGCCAAACGTGCACCCTGAAATATGCACTGAGAATACTTTGAGACCTACTTCGCCCATAATTGTAAGCGGAGTGTTCTGGAAACTTAACATTAGATTTTAGGCTATTGTAAACTCACGCATGGAATTGCCAGCGGCTAGTTTACGCGGATGCACTAACTGAACTTCTAGATACTATGTTTAGCGTCGCACGATAATATTAGACCAATCTTTGTCATTAACGAACACAAATTGGTGTGACATGAGTCTGATGTAACGCTCGTCAGAATTCTTTTAAACTCTAATTTAACTGAAAGAGTTTTTAGACACTGCCAGCAGTATACACAGATGCTCTATTTTTGGCTTAAGAGATTACCACAGCTTTGAGAGCTAATAGCCGGTTTACCAGGATATGTGCAAGATATGTAGGAGATAAGGCAATTATCGTTACATAGTTCGTGCTAGGACTGTTACGTCGCAACCAAATGATGTTCAAACCGGCGGGCCCTGTTGAATATAGTTTCAACTATTATGTACAGCGTAAAGCGCATGGATACGACGCCAAGTGGGCCTCGATAGCAATGATAACGGAAATTAAAACCGCTACCCGTACGACCGGTGAAATTGCTCACAATTATAACACAGAGTAAATAATTAAAACAAGATCTACATTAGTCATTAGTACACTAAGGTTCTGTGTAAGATTCCTACAGTGGAACAACAATGGTTAGTATAGGGCACTTTAATGGGAGTTAACATATTTTTATCGTGAAAGAGTGTTAATTAAAAGCTATATTCAAAAACGCCACCATTCTTCAAACATACTCCACTGTGTTTAAATGCATCTTTTACGCGGCAAGCTATCGTTCTTTGTCGGGCCGTTGATGAAAGCGTGGATACTTATATTTTTCCTAATAACAAAAGAAGCACATGTTGACGATACATGTTTAACAACTTTCTTTAATTTCCAGTGATCATAACTTGGGCACATTTATCCGAAGAGAAATAATCACATTATCGAAATTAATATTTTATGTACGAAAATTTTTATTCACGCGAACTGCAGTCTAAGCTTACCCCAAAAACGGCGATCTTTCTCAGAATTTTGCTTTAGCTTTTCTCGATCGCTTGTACACACAATCGCCTCAACACATAATGAGCGGTTTTTAAATAGCACGCCGAATGATCTGCGGGTATTTATTTTTTATTGCCTTTCCATTGGGGTTTCTGTTGAGAGCACCACAGCTTTATATGATACAGCTGATCAAGGACAGAAAATGGGGCGTACATATGTATGCCATTTTGCAAACGGATAAGTCCGACAGAGGCTAAACATAAAAAGGCAAACAAAGTTAACAGATATCTATAGATATTTTTTTCATGCATAGAGTTAGTGTGCTGGCAGGTAATTTTCTTTGTCAAATGGTCATAACAAAACATTTTTGTGCTGGCCCAGTTTGTGCACTGATTATTTGATTTGAAAAACAGACAAAATCGCTATTTACATCCGCATGCTCTGCAGATAATGCAATGCTCTCAAACTAATCTTTTAGTAAAGTCATTTCAGTCAAGATGCTCAAGGTGCCCAAAGTAACGCAACATTGTTAAATCTCGTTATAACTTAAAAACTTAGGTTTTTGAAGTTGTACAATTTTGCTTGAAACAAACATTACGTTATTCTGTACTAAACATACATTTTCTGCTACGGTAATCTAACACACACTAAATTTTATTACATGCGTAGAGGCAATAAAAAGTGCTTTCTCAGGCATTGTCACAACCACCAGCAAAGAACATCTAAATATTGGTGCATATTGTCATGAGTAAAAGGGCAATATCTATCAATCGAACAGTGTTAATCGGGGGGTTTCCTACGTGTTGCTCTAAGATCTGACTTTGCAACAAACCAACCAAAGTCCTGATGAGACGTCTAGGAGTTCGTTTTGGCTCTAAGTCAATCTCAAATTGCCTCTAAGGCGATTTTAGAGATTATTAACCGAAGTAATCGATTTTATTGACTTAACAAATACGGATGCATGCGTGGTTAATGTTGCGATTTTGTAGAAGCGAGGACATACTACCTTGAATCAAAGTTGAAACGGTGTACAAGTATTTGCACGACTTGCATGAATGTCTGTTCTTAATGAAATATTTAATTTTATGATATTGCTCTAGCTAGTTGAATTTCAAAGAAAAAGGCGAAAACAAATTTTCTTCTGCTTCCAAAAAAATTTTCCTCCTGCTAATAAACCGAAAAACAAAATATTTTAAATATGAAACATTTCGTTGGTACGTAGAGTATAAATAGAACATGAGCCGGAATCAGGGTATCTCTTTAAAGAGCCTCAAAAGTGTTAAAATGTTAACTCGCTTTTTCGAAATCATTTAGCTCAAAATCTTTTTTAATGTGGAGTAAGTCTTGATGCAAAACCGATACAATACCATAGGCTTTACAAATAAATCTTTAGTTTTTTTCTATCATTAGGAAGGTCCCAGAATAGAAGTGTATAAACAACAAAGATGACGATACAGTAGCTCCGGCATAGGATTCGATTTAATCCTTAACTTAGCAGCACGAAAAAATGTAGAGTTAGACATAATAGCTACCACGTAACTGAACATACCTTAAAAGAATAGTGGACTGGCATTGTACGAAAGCAGTTAGATAAACCGTTAACATATAACTTTTATTTTGTTGTAATTATTTTACGTCAGCAATTTCGAGTCACACCACATTTATTCACGAGGATGCAAGCACACACCATTGATAGTAATGCGGTTTGATTCACGTCTTCGGCTCGACGGTTAATAACCATTGAAACTTGAGAGAAGCAAGACGCATGGAGCACACTTTAAATATTAAACAATAGTATCACAGGGAACCTAAGACTATACGGTCAAAAGTTCGAGTCCTTTAGCAAACATACAGTGTGCAGTTGTTGAAGCTACGCGTACGACTTAACAATAACTCGCGCCAGTTTTTCAAAAAAGTGTCGCAAAACTAGATCTTGTACCTCGATCTTAATTCAACTGTAAAGTATCTATTTACATCTGTGTGTTCTTTTAGAATACGGCAAATTGTTGATCAATAAGACACCCGACTTTCATAAAACCTCAGATATAGGACTCTTAGGAGACCGCAAAAAGTAGACGTGCGTGCTACTGCGTTCACCATAATAGGTTTGACATCGATTGGCTAATATAACGCAATAGTTTTCATGGCACTTTTACTTGTGTAGAAAGTACCTAAGGGCTTAACCTAAAACACGTTTTATTTTTAATAAATTAAAAGACACGAGACAACCTCATACCTGTAATATACTTTACGTCGGAACAGTATTTAAAGGCCGTGGGTGTCTTTCAGATGCTGTTATCCAAACCACTTTTCATGTGAAAACAAAGATAGATTACATGCGTAGCTTAGAAAGTGTTTGTATTGTGTCTACCAGGTAACATGCAGCAAGACAATGTATTTTTTGAGTATCGAGCTCCGTTTATCGTAATATCTATTGATGGTATGAGTAAGACATCAGATTTGCGCTGAAACTGGTAGTTTATTATTTCTAGCCATTATTGTGCATCATCTATAGTGGACGATGACATGTTTTTGCGAGAGTTCAGTAGGAAAGTTTATTATTCAAAAACGATTGTATTCATAAGGGTGTATTCAAAGCAACTAGCTCTATTTTGGGTAACGACACCTGAGACATAAATAAATTCTAGAGCCTAAGGCGGACATAACCGACCATTGAAGCGGACGATTGTTATCCCCTGAAAACTAGCCCTGGAAATCAAACTCATCGTGAGGCTCGAAAACTTTCAGCGCTACTGGAACGTGCCACTGGGCACTATCTCTACTGTGTTAATGTTAGAGATTAAAACAAAGTCCACCAGACCACCACGGATCTATCGCTAGACCGTAATACAACATTTTCAAATATAATTGTTGAAACTACTGCTTAAAATGCAGAATTGGTTTCAATGAAAACAAAGTCCAGCCTACTACGTTACTTTACATTAGTCCTATTCATGATCGCCGCAGTAATCGGTGCTGATAATACTTTACGTTCTGTCGTTACGTAGGAAAAATTCACTTTTTTGTAAAGGATCTTCATGTCCTAATAAAATACTATCAGGTTTCCTCGAACTACTTCGCTGTGTTTGGTTTTCGTAGGTCTACATCACAGTTTTTTTGTTACCGCATGCATAATATTAATTTCAAGCGTCCAAACGTACCATGAGCAAAAACACGATGTACAAGATGTTGCTAGTTGTGTTTCATTGATTAAAACATTGCGAAAAATGTTTGGTTAACAGCTGTGATAGCTCCAACCCGGCACACTGTCCAATAAAGGTTATAGTGAATCAGAACAAAGGCCTTACATCTAGGAAAACCTATTTATCTTCAATATATATCATATAAATTTTCATCACATTTTCACTTTGACTACTTTCTGCGTTGGTACTAGTTGTCCTTTGTGACGTCTCAAGTAATCAAAAGGCGCCAAAATCGATCCAACAAACGACGCGAAGGCCTGGTGGTACCTTTGTACCAGAATGCTGATGGAATTGAATTTTGCAAGGTATTATTCCCTACCGATATCCGTTCTGATGGTTTTCGTTGTAGTATTTGTGGTTATATACTGTCATATTGCCGCATTGATCTCTCAGCATCCTTTCGTTCTGTTATTGAGATCTTCGCTGAATTTATATAAACCTCTTATAAGCAAACTTTGCAACATTATATACACATTAGCGTATAATACGCTCTGACGCACTTTCCCACTTATATATCCCGTTTTATCCTTGCAGATCATGGGGCATCTCTGACCAAACTTTTGCTACTGTCAATGTTATTTCTAGCCATTCATAAAAAGCTGCGTGTGTAAAAAGCTACTAGTATGTACGGAAAGGTAAAGAGGTAATATGAATACGCGCGTATTTATCGCAAATGAGCGCCTGGCATCTAATTGTGCGCATACACCTGATTCCGCGGTCATGGACATAGATGGTACTATCAAAGTGTATGTCCCTTGGCAGCCATAAGATGAACACACAAATATTCGAACAGCCTATTGCGTAACTTGAATTGAGCCACTACAGTCTGGTATATTGGGTTTCAATGCTTTGGAGAGCATCATCTTGTGTTGAAAGAGGCATCATCTTGTATTGAGCAATGCGTGGAAATATCTACCCTGCATTTTAAGTCTCTAAGTGTAAAACTTTCGGTCTTAGCACTTTCCATATCCATATATGTTATGCGTTAGAACCCACGAGGTAAGCATATGCCCTCAAATTGCCGTTTTTAACCAGTATTAATGGTTATATACATGATTTACAAATTTGAAACGCGCAGACCGTGTAAAAGCAACTTAAGCCTTAAGAGTTACCTGGAACGGACAGGCACTGAGGACCCTAAGCGTTGACTTCACGGCTAGCCGTAGTCACAGTTCTTGGCTTATCGAGGGCTCCAAAGCCCACGTTGTCACCCTTATTCTGACATAGGTAAGCAATTAGCGCTTAGTGATTTATCTTCTTTAACTACACGATATTGTTAGCGGGCTCTAAATAGGCAACTCAAAGCACTCTGTGCTTCAAGCTGAATGGCATTTTTCTTTAAAGGGCCTTAATTACCATATGGGAATATGTTCAAACAACTTTTATCTACATATTACAAAAAACCGTGCCTGCTTACTCATATTACCGTTCGTCGAATCTATTTTTTTCTTTAAATAGAACAATTTATTTGGAGTATTATAAAACTTTTCTGTCGCGAAGATTCTAGGCGTTTCTCTAACGATGGAGATTTGTAAAGATGTTACTTGAAGACGTTACGTTAACACTTCAGGACTAACTAAAAGTGGACGCTGCTCCGAAACGTATCGTTTGGGGATTATTAGGGCTCATATTTCTATATAGCAGGTCGCTACCAAGTGTCTTAAACAAATAGAATTTCTGTATCATTTTCTACTTTAATCAAACAAAGATTGTGCATCGTCTTCAGCATCTCAAGAATAATTCTCTCTCTGTTTCTCTTCACTCGAAGTGCAATACAGGCCTCCCTTGTCTACGCGACGGCCTCGACTTGAGTGTACAGATGGCTGGCGTTCGTGCTTTACGGGGTTAATGGCGTGTAATAGGCGAGATCTTCCGCGACCGATTGTTAGTTCGAGGACGCTCAACGTTACGCTTAGGAAGACGTCATCTGCTGCACATGTTCGCCAGCAGAAGAGTTCCACAGCGATTGTCAGTTACTCCAACAGGGTCACTATTGACCCCTCATCGTGCACTTCAACCCCTTTTAGGATTCGGTCGCACGACATCTGGCTTCATTGAGCGGAAGCGTCTTCCGGCTCCTCTTGCCATGATTCCTTTGGAGAAGAACACGGAAACGACGCGAAGACGATCCACTCGAGGGAAAAAACTGTGTGGAAAAGAGAAAGCTACTCCCTTGGGGCAACCAGAATAGGATTAGAAGCAGGAAATAGGAGATTATTTTTATTTGGTAATTATCTGTGGGAAAAAAACTTATTTATCCTGAAGGTACCAGCTTGTTAGTCTGTTAATCGCATCTCCTGGCGGGATATTATGAGAAGGGAGAGGCGATATGGGTCAGATCCAGTGTCAGTAAGATGTTTTTTATCAACCGATGATGATAAAACAAATGTTAGGCGGCAGGCACATTCATCGATATATATCAATATGAATTAAATTGATTTACGCATCGTTTATATCAGTAAGAAGACAATTTCTGCCCGCATGCAGCCCTGTGGTCAACAGCCGGCGTTAAATTAAAGCCATTAAAATGAGCCTATTTCTCAATCCTCTATACAGTCCTTAATTTAAAAGAAATAGGCTTGGGGTTATTTAGACTCCAACTCATAAGCTTTTTAAGAGAACGGAGTTCTATGTGACAACATATATCGTGGAATAAAAGAGCTCTTTCATCGTGATGAAAAACTGTGTTTGAATGAGCGTTCATCTACATATGAATAGTAACGTCTGTGGCATTTTTTTAAAACGTTTACATGGTCTTTCAAACAGTTAAATGTAACGAACCGCGGGCACTGATCAATACTAACATGTGTTGTTTTACCGCCAGTTTCAGTCAAATCAGGTTATTCCCAAACCCCCTTTTTCAGAGGAACGTAAAAAAGTAAATGTGAGCCTAACAACCACTTCAAGCTATAAAAGCAACTGCCAGTAACAATTCGATGCCTCACAGCTACCAAGGGGGCCCCATTTCGACCGATTCCAATCCTTTTTCTTCTTCTTGTTTTCTTCTTTCTGCAACACATTAGTGTACATGCTGGGCGCGATGAACTGGGCAGTTATTCGGTTCAGCGACTCCGTGATTTACGCGGATTTACCAGTAGGGACTTCCTTCCATACGCTATCGTTTTTCGGACAATTCCGTCGACGGTCGTCCCATACACAAACACACTCACCCGAATGTACGCGCAAACACAGCCGCATACATAGAGTTGAGCATCGTAATTTTTATTATGTTGGTAGTAGCCTTCAACCCTTTACGGCAACTAACCCTTTCGTTCTGAGCCGATGAACGATATGTACCGAATGTTCCTCTGCCTGCCTCGACGAACATAGCAACGACAGCATCAAGACCATAAGTTGGCACTACGAATGCTACCGCTGTGGCCACTGTCGCCAGCAACCCAACTCAATCTGTATCGTCTCGGCCTTGTACAGTTTCACAGGCTTTCATACAAACACATACGTCAACCGAGACAACCGCTATGACCCATCGCGATGGCGAGAGAGATTGGAGCCTGTTATTCGTCTGCGGTGACGTTATTTACGTACTGTCAAAGTGGCCACGTAGTCCAAGTGATCCTCGCCGAACACGAGCCCTTGAGCTTACAATAGCTGCATGAGCAATATTTCGTCGCGCTACTCATTCACATGAAAGAAAAATCAAAAAAATAGACTGAGGGAGCGAGAAATGTGGGAGAAACAGAGAAGTCATGTAAAACTAAAGGGGCAAACAGAGCAACAAAGGAGTGACTGCACACGAGTTCCGGTGAGGAGCAATCGTCGTTGTCGCCTTTGCGAGTAAATCATCGAGACAAGCGGGAAAAATTTTGAAGTAGCTAAGGCTTCTGACCGCTGCGACAATGACAACAATAGCATTGCCAACGTCACTTTCCCCAGACCACTTTTGCCACTTAAATGAACCAAGAAGCTGAAGGGTTTCGTATACGAATAAAACTTGGTAAGAGTCAACTAGTTACGACAGGCCGTATTGATTTCAACATGGCCATTCTTCGTGCACGTTTCCATACCGAGAGTCTAACTTCGTTTTGGATACGTGTTGTTCGTGTGCACTGCCAGGACGGGGACTATAGCAAAGGATCGAAATAAATGTGGACTCAAGATGAGTGTTTATACGTATACGATGAAACTAGCCGTGCGAAAACAGACCTGTACGTAAAACTAGAACAACTGAAGAGTGTTGTACATTTAGGAATAGGACATGTATTTTCATATATTTATTGAAAAATTGACCATGTAAACATATTGATGATTGATGTAAAGTTTGTGTTACATTATTTTAATTGAAATTTAACAATATTTTCTCCACTGTTGTCATCAATACTGTATAAAAGGCATAAAAGGGGAATCTGTTTAAGTCAACACTCACAACAAAAACTGAAAGCAGTAGAGAGCGGAGAGGCTAACGAGTCAAGCCCAAACGCCGAAACTGAGTAACGGTTGGCAGAGCCGTCAAGACAAATTGAGGTTCACTTTAATAATGTCTTCAAACCTTCGTTTGAGTAAAACAGTTGTGGTGAATTTTAGAGTATTCAATTTATTTATCAACCACGTTTTATACTTATCAAAAATCCCATTGCTTTCTACAAATATCTTAGGCATAATGCAAGAAAAACTATATTTTCAAGTTACAGCGGGTTCTCTTTCTGTATGATACAAAGCATTCGTAAAACTGCTTTTCATAGAGATTTTTAAATCTTATTTTTCTATTGGAAAGCATATGTATTGCGATATTTAGTCTAATATATAACCGATGTCAGTCACAATTGCTCTTAGTCCTCATGCCGATTGTCATATTAATAAATAATAATAATTAAAACCAGTGCGTTTAATACATTTCATCATGTTTGTTTTATAGTAATAACCACACAAATGGGAACGTGTGTGGGTAATCTCATTAGAAGACACGCATTTGATGTACTCTTATACAATAATTAAAAATATGCATTTCGGTACCATTTTAACTTTTCTGTGTGTTTTAGCGTGAATGATGCCTGGTTTAACATTTTTCCGTTTTAATCATAGTGGAAGCGCAATTAAATAAAATTGTCATGATTGAATTAGGAAAGATTCTCACTTAAATAACCGAATTCTTACGTACGTTAGATGTAAGAACTATTTTCTTAGACGTGTGAAGATTCGCTCTAGCCCACATACAACTGTATGATTTATTCGCATACTTTTTGAAATGAGGGTGGGCCTCAGAAAAGCATATTTTTATTTACTTAAAAACTTGAAAAGTTCATCGTCTTTAATGAACGTTTTCGTGTAAAATATTACGTCTCTACGTTATTCTAAACACTCGCATAAAGATTGAAATATTAAAAACAGTTACGACGGACACCAAATACGCAATCCACATACTTTTTTCATTAGAGCATCCTGACAATCCTATTATTATTATTATGACTGGACACGTTTTGCGCGCTTTTTTTTACCTTGCGTTTGATTGATCATTCTCATATATTTACCTATGCTTACTTAACACTGCTACTACATTCTACTATGTCCTGTTTAGAATAGGCAAACACATGTTTTCTCATTTCCTCCGGTTTTCAAGTGCTTGTACGTGGTTAACTTCAGACCTGTTGTTTTTTCTCGTTTATTCGTAGCTATATTAAACTACGAATCTAATTTATCTTGCAAAGCTTGAAAAGAAATCTTTGAAAATACCTAATGCTGTGGAAAAGAAAAAGTGCTTGTAGGTGCCTATTCGCGCCTCGTAGCGGCGTGTTGTATTGTTATCAAAAGTAAAGAAAGCACTACTATCAACGCTTCTTCTTGCGATTGCTGAAAACACACCCAGCAGGGCAAGAGCTAATTGAAGGGCCCATTCAATTTTGTCCAGCTATTGTTCCTCCCACTGGGATAGGCTTGTTCACAAGTCAACAGCGAGTCCAAATTGGTCACCATCGCCTAGGCCATGCGGTGGTTCTATTTTTAGGACGTTTCAAACGTGCCCCTTCCCGCGGCCACTCGCAAACAACGGCGAGACGCGGCAGTGTTTCGAGCATGGTCTCATTCATTGTTCGAAATCATAACCGACTAAAAGCGAATCCACTGCCGGAACACCCAATGTGTCAGAAATAGAGACGAGAAATAGTACTTCGGGCCCTCTAGAGTCGGACAAAGACTCGGATCTCTTGGTTGCATAAAAAAAATTTCAAACATCGGCTAACAGTTGTTTACTTGAAGGTAAAGAGGGATTCAACACAACATGTATGCTGAGATTTTCAAAACCGTAGCTTTAATGTTTAAATTATATATTTATCTATGAAGATGGTCATCGCATTAAGAAGCGGCAAAATTGTATTGATGTTGAAACTCATTATGCACACGGGCACTCCATTACTGTTACTGTATAGCGGAATCTACCGTGATTATATCGAATATAGCATAAATAAAAAGGGATGCTTAAATATTTTGAGTAGTTTCCAAGCTATTAGACTGTTCCTAGGCTCTCTGATCCGTATAAGCACTAAGGTCACGCTTTTCCACTTAACTGCCATTATTTCTGCTGTTTAGCTGCCATTTTTCAGAATAATTGTCAAGAACGTTACAGAGGGAATTTCACATTCTTCTCAGGAAATTGCGTATAAACACGGCAAGAATATCGTTTTACCCATTTAGGGAATTATTTCCTCATTAATATTTTTAATAGATAAGGGAACTTTTTTTGCAGATAAGGTTTCTATCTCACAAATCTATTTACAACGTTCTTCTAATCAAACAGCAAATTGTAGAACATACGCGTGTAGTAACAGAATTTTGCTATATATATTCTCATGATAAATCTTGGTTAACTGTAGCTAAATTTGAATTAAGGGTAGAAACAGACAAGCAACAAGCAGTAAGCGATTTTTATCTTTTTTCTAGTGTTCGGTCATCTTGAACTAATTTGCATAATGATTCTTACTAAAGGATCATTTAAGAAAAAATTACACTTATGAGACTTACGAACATTCTCATGCGAGTGAAACGTCTCAATACCAATTGGATGACTGTATATAATCCAAAATAGCATGCGAGCAATGCTCCGGACAAGTGATTTAAAAATAGTAAAAAATAATAACTACAAATCTTAGTTACCCTTGTACATATTCACTCTCTGTCTCAATTACAACGATTCTGTTGTATGCTGAGACCCGCATTGGATTATAATTTTATATAGAGCTATTAATTTCAGTTTTGTTTGTTAAAGTGTAGGAATGCTCTATTCCTTGATGCTTTAATGAAGGACATACACAAGCCGCCATTGACAGCGGACTCACCAATGAGCAGAAAAGTTATTCGTTGAGGAAGTATGCTAGCTCAATTTCCTTTTACTTCCGCAGTTTCACAAAAGATATCCCAAATGCAACTTCGCAGTCGAAATAACTGAGCTTTTTGAAAACTTTGTACACATAGATTCCTTCCTTTCTTAGCTTCTAAACGCTTCCAGAAGACACGAAATTGTATTTGAGAACGATGCGCTGCAAAATGACATACACACAAACATATGTCACAAACGTCAATTTAAAATTAGATTATATTCAGAATTATGTTATATTCCTTTTCATAGGCGATGTCTTTAAGAGGAGTTATGGAATTTATCATCATTTGTTACATACTTTTAATATATATACAGGAGTAAGTTAAATTAAAGGGTCAAATTAGTTTGAATCGTATTCTGTTCAATAAACGGATAGAGTGTGTCAATCTATTCGTGCTGTACACTTTTTGTAAAGCATGAAAAAGCCATTTTTTGTTTGTTTCAGCACTCCTTCTTTTTATAATAATAATTATTAAGGTAACAATAATTCATAAAATCGAAACATTAACACTACATCATCCAACCTAAATTAAGCACACGAAAAACTAAAATAATAAAAACTCCAACCAAAAAATTAAAACCATACAAATCGATGGTTTTATAGGAATAAAAATTTATTGTTCTTCCTGTTGGGCATTTGTGGATGCTTGCTCTGTAAGCAGAGCAAGTGTTTGGAAGTTACAGAGGGTGGTGAATGTTAACTGACGCGTGCTAATCGAACCGGTCTCTCTATAGCCGTTTGATCTACTAGTAAAACCTGTGCCTTGCGTGAGGGCTCACTTGAGTATACTCTTGATAAGGTAATTGGACCGCTGAACTATAAGTTTAGTGCTAATCTTATGGGTGGAGTCGGCACAAGACTACACACACTCATGCACTAACTGCATAGTTAGTGCCCAAAATAGTTATGCCCAAAGTATTGGTTTAATCTGCACACACCTGGGTACCCTTAAGCTATCCTCAAATTTCTCTCTGCAAATTTTACACTTCTTAGTAAAATGTAACTTCGTGCTAATATTATTAGTTTTTAATTCATATTATATGTACGGTTAAAACTAACAAAAAATATATATACTACTTTAGTTAGAACGCTTTGCTGTATTTTTCTTATTCATTACTCCGTTTAGTAAACGGTGACAGCTTGCTAACCAGAAAATTGCTTCATTAATTTTCATTTCGCAGCGTGCTCCTCTAAAATTAGGAAGTCTGCAACATAAGCTATTGTTGGCCTGTTTTCCGCACGGTTAACAGTATAAAGGATTTCCTTGTTTTCGGGACAAACTGAGCGCCCTTGAAAGTGTTATCTTCCAAAAGAGGCTTTATTCAGAAAGGACCATCACAGTCGTGCTATGGTTACGGTATTTATCATATTGCAGTGGTACATAAACGGAAACTGCCATTTACTCCGTTGTACTCATTTATGCCATAAGATTACGCTCCGCTTCTCACTTCAAAGATATAAATTCCGAAAATACTAAATCTCAACGCATCGTAAATCACCATTACGGCCAAACGCTCGGTAGAAAGCCAGTTGTTCTATTTTTGAAAGCCTGCAATCTCTGTGTGACCGAAAAGCATTGGTTATCATGTGGAGCGGCGCGTCATCTACGAACGTCAAATATATACTTCTAGGTCGCGCAGTATCTATACGCTAACATTTTATAACATATATATGTATGCACATATATATATTGAATATAAGTACTTCGTTACCAACATATATATATATATATATATAGAGAGAGAGAGAGAGAGAGAGAGAGAAGTTGGCATCACAGGCATTGTTATAAAAAACATCGAGGTATCTCATACACAGTTGTTTCTATGGCATTTTAAAATTTTATTAAAAATATATATATTAGAAACAAGTATGATGCTACCGATTATGTTCCTTACGAAGTGGCGAAACGTTGGTTTCTTAATAAAAGAGGGCAAAAACTCAACTACAAGTATTTTTATCAATGTTTGAACAATTAAGTTACTTTTTAAACACGCTTTACCTAATTCACTTTCTGAATAAATTATTTTTGAATCAAATTAAGGCTCACGTAACTCATAATATTTCCGAAAATTGCCATAAAACCTATACACCTGCCTTGGCGAGCATTATATACGGAGCCAATAATTCAACAACAAAATTCATTTACGGGGCTTAGCGTCCGGTCTTTTCCAGCTCTGGATGGCTTCCAACTGATTGCTATATGTTGGACTTACAGGTTGCCTTAGATCACCATCTCGGATAGCGACGTCCTCTCGGAACTCGTCATTTATGTGGGCGAAAGCACGTTAAAGCAAGCAAAAGTTAACGATAGACATATGTTAGCCGTAACCCTGCACTCGTCTTGCCTCGCGATGTTACTATGCTGTCTATATATATATATATATATATATATATATATATATAT
>MNPL01003149.1:0-16238 GCA_002081605.1 Tropilaelaps mercedesae
TATATATATATATATATATATATATATATATAATCTAAGGAATCTAGTCCGGCAACTATAATGAGCGATGGTAGAGCCAGTTCTCCTACTTGCTCTATATGCTTCCTTTTCTTTCACCAGATTTTGCTATATTGTCTATAAAGAATAGCTCTATAAACAGTTATGATATGTCAGTTATGCAGACTCACCCGTTTTGGATCGGTTGATTAGTGGAACCTTAGCATCAAACCAGATTTGTCTGCTTTAATACCACGTCTCGGCTATTCGGGTATTTGCTTATCAGTCCTTGCGCCCGAAAACAAAATGAGCAATTGCCGTACAGTATAAGCCGCACTTCTGGGTAAGATAACATCAGCTCATTTGGAAATGGGGGAAGCCTGTTCGAGTTGTGGTGCGCACCATCGCGCTAGTATTGCTACCAACTCGGCTTTCTATGAACCAAACCGCAAGTGCTTTCAGGTGACAAGTTCACAACCCATTTCAATGACGCGGCGGTGGAGAACCGCGTGTTATTACATCCCACATCAATCCAAAGCCCCTAGGGGAAGAAGAGCCTCGCGTTTAAATTACGTCGTCGAGTGAATGTGTGCGTCCGCCATCTGTCCCACGCTCGTGTATAGCCTGTATAGCCCCACTCGGACTCCGCCCACGAATACTAAAATGAAATAGCTGTTATTTTTAAACTTGAGCAGTAACGGCTGTAACGATAAGCGTGAGCATTTTGACATCGTTTTTCGCCCATTCGCCAATCTGGCCAAGGTCGAGGCGGCATCTTCGCGACTAATGACACACATGTTGTTCTCATTAGCTGCCCACGCTGGTATAGCCGCGCCCACGAACAGATCGAAAGCTCGAGTGACACGTCGCATGCGTGACCTTATCGGCTATTGATATGATCAATTTGGCTAACAGGAAAATTGTGAAATTAGGGGGTTTAGCACAAAGATACGAGATTACGATTTTCCTTGTCACTTTCTGTTCAAGAAATTGTAGAGTCATCAACCAAGACCACGTATTCGGAAAAATCCAAAATAATTAATTAAGCCATTTCTGTGCGATACTACGTGGCTTCGTAAGATGGGCGGTTACAACAAAGCCTCCTTTAAAAATCAAATGAGACAATTTAATATTACCCTTGACTTTCTGAGGCTCAATATTGGCATTCAAGAAGCAGTATTAATTACAATTGTGAAAACCTGCCAGTGAATACACAATGAAATCTCTGATCCTTTGTAATTCGCTCACTCGTGGATATATATGTATTCTTAAATTTAAAGGCTTGAATTAAAGCATAATAGTGTGTTCTATAAATAAAACAATATGCCTCTCAGCCTCATGAATAAATATCATTTCGTTTCTTATTTTATGTATCCTTCGTGAATGTAAACGGGGATGATACTTGTTCAGGGTGGGCGTCCGATCAAACGAACAGGGTTTTCAGTTAGCGTCTCGACATAGGAACAAACTTGTTGTTTTTGGAGCAGAAAATTGAATTTGCAGACACCATCGCCTAGGGCATAAAGCTACCTGTTGTGTAGTAAAAAATCTATTTTTTTGCTTTTCTCTCGAGTCTTCTAGACATTTATCCACTCTGAGCAGTCCTAGAATAGCCCATGCTTACTATCAGCAAAAAATTAATATGTATCAGATTGCTTAAAGCAAATATCTTTGTTTTCGTCTGGAAAGCCGTACATGTCAAGAGGAACATACATTTGATTGTATTAACCTTAAAAGCTTCAGAAAAATATGCGTGAATGCTCCGGAAGTAACATAACAACTGCTTTTAGAACATACTACATAAAGAAGCGTATATCTGTATTGCTGCATGGGAAAGATGACGGCTCAAGAACGAACTACACAGAGTTTCATCATTAGTGAATTCCTTTTTGAAATTTATGTTCATTCGTTAATTCCTGGCGCCCGTGGACCTGACATTTTTTTATTAATCAAGGTAACATATATTGACAGTTATCCATTAAACAATCCTAGACAATTGGATATGTGAATTTTCGTCGTGTATCATTTGCCGAAAGAGATAAGCCAAACCCGTCCACTCTATACAACCTATTTAAAGAAACGACAATATCACTCAAAATGGCGTGTAGGTAATCCGTAAAGCGTGCGCAATTCCAAAAATATAATCGGAAACAGAATCAAATTTATCTGATATTTCAATCTATAGAGCTCATCATGCCTTAGCTCGAGAAAGTTATGCTCGACTTTAATTTTGCTATATTTGCACGTATTTATTAACCTAGGTCTGATTGGAAATTGCAATTGATCTCCTGCCTGGCCTCCGATAGAGCTTAAGGATCGGGGCGTAATTGTTAATGAGTCTTTAGAACTTGTTGTGAATGATTTGTCATTTATTCTCAAATATGAGAATAAAAGCAAGAAAAGTATTTGCTTCGTAGAATATTTCGGTTTATCTTATAATAGCTACATTTTTCAACGGTTTTTTCAGCGACTGGATATCAGTCTCTTGTGCCAGCAGTAACTTTAACTCAAGAGGACATAATTTATTTACCACCTTTTCAAAATATCTACCCTATTATGGTGCGTTTTTCTTGAACGTGAACCAACTCAGTTGGAATAGTCCAGTGAAGATACTGCCACCTATGAGAGTCATGAGATTCTTTTCCATGCAAAGACATTCAAACCGATGTGTGGATGCACTTCCTAACTATGAAACGCATAAACAAGAAAGCGCGTTGGACGAAATTGGTGAAGTATCAAGGCTATCAAGTTTGGCCGCAATAGCACACAATTCCCAGGCGGATACTTCTGCAGTGATGGAAGCTTGCATTGTTTGCGCAGTGGAGCGCGACAGTGAACTGGACTTCAGCTTGGACACACAGAGCGCACTGAAGT
Organism: Tropilaelaps mercedesae; assembly: GCA_002081605.1. Lineage (NCBI taxonomy): Eukaryota > Metazoa > Arthropoda > Arachnida > Mesostigmata > Laelapidae > Tropilaelaps > Tropilaelaps mercedesae. Next base: position 2,872 of record MNPL01003149.1, read on the forward strand.
TTAGCAAGTGGTCGAGTATTCGTTTCAAGTATTTGTTTTAGTTCAGAATGCCTCAAAAAGATACCAGATAAAGACATGCCATAGATTTGGACACTGAGATGAGATGCTTACTTCTGTCAGACCCTCCGAATCAGTCTTACAAGGAAGCAGACCAGGCCAATAGACTCTATTGATTATCTTTTTGTAGCAGCTAGACATGACAAGAGATAAATATATGTAATATTCGCGTAGCCAAGTACGACTCAAATTTGACACGTATTGGTCCGCCCAGAGCAGATTTGCAGAGCAAACCCAAGATATAAAGTATGATACGAATGGCGTTTAAGAGATGCAGTTTTACTATTTTCAACCAATTGATTGTAGAATATGACTTGTTGCTTGAGACGTCTATTAATAGGATCACATGGGTAGAAATGTTTTGAGTCGGAAAATTGTGAAGCGACAATGCGCAGAGTGGACTGGCGAACGTAAGATACGTAGATAAAAATGCATCACCTACACACTATTGTAAAACACTTTGTATAAATGTCACATTTGTGTTTAGAGATTTGATTGCATAGCCTCTTTCTTCCGTCAACATCTCAAGTTTAGAGATGCTTATATTGCAAAAACCCAAACAAAATGTTACATCAAGTATCTAGCGCTGATTTATATAGATCTGTAGATATGTTTAACATATCTACAGATCTCTATAAATTGAGAGATTGAGAAATCAATATGGAAGGTGGCAGATTAGTATCTTGTGTTATCCATTGATCTCCTGCAGAGGCCTCTGAATACTAGCTGGAAAACACCCGATGTAGTTTCGCAATTCAGTGGCCAGTTGGTCGACTCGCAACTATTACACCTTGGGTCTGAAAGGCAAACACTCTATACTTTGGGAAAATCCGCATGCAGACACCAATAAAAACCTAGAAAGCCCAATTGAGAATTAACCGCCGATACCTTCACTCCACCAAACGCTGCTCGAAGCGGCTCTTGAGCTATGAGTTATACTCGAAGTTCGCAATTCTGAATCAGATAACGCATTCCTCTATCCCTCTCCCTTAAAACATACTCAGACACACATGCGGACATGCTTACCTACTGACTGTACCAGTTCCACCTTCTACCTTTGAGAAACGACACATCGTTTTCAACGACTTGCAAGTCGTCTGGCTTGTGAAGCCGTGGAAATTTAATTTAGTCGCTACTGCTGTATGGCCGACCTAGAGGACGACAGCGTGGTGCATAAGCGCACAAACTCACATCCTCAAATACTTGCTTACTTATTGATTTTGAGTTTTCAACTTAATAGACATAGAGAAGAGGTTCTGTCTATACCTTAAGTATGGTCCATACAAATCTCATTTTATGACAAACTTATTACGCATTGCGGACTACGAATGTTTGAACGATGGACCGATCGTCATTAGGTGAGAAGATGAACGATGGTAAGGGTCTCAGGGTATACCGACTGGTTGCATCGAGTACTGGCAACGATAGTCGCGTATGGTGCTATAGCACGATTCAAAAGAGAATCAGGAGAAAACTGCGCACTTAAAACGCGTTAATAATAAAGCGAAGTATGTTCTTATACGTAGTCATATTTATTGATAATGAACAACCATACATAGAAGTTTAATGTTATATTGTTTGTTACGACAATAATAAATGACTTTTAGATACATATTCAGCTTTGCAGTATTTGTTTGTAACCACTGGTGAGGCTGAAATATTTTACTGACGAGTTCTTTAGCTATACTAAATAAGAGCCAGTCGAAAGTTAGCCCGCTCGAAATATTCGCTCTTAGGAAAAAGCGTTAGGAGCTTCGCAAACGGTAGTTCGTACTGCGGGATTTGCGTTTCCGCGGTTTCCAATCGAATTCAAAGCATTGCATGTCAGAAATTCGGTACAGCAACAAGCCAAAACGACTGTTGATAACATTGTTATGCTCTCCGAAACATTCTGTGGAAACTCCATGCGCGCATGAAAACAAGTTCCAACTAGTTGGCACCCATTTTCTTTGAAATAGATAGGTAAGCGTAGTAAAAGGGTCTCAAGGGAATAATACTGTTTGAGGCATTTAGCGAACATGTTTCGAAAAAGACGATTTCCGGACGAGAACGAGATATGCAATAATAACTTGCTAATTTTGTCCTGTGCCCGAAAAAATGTGGCTAGTAATGCTCATGTAACAGTGTAAAATCCGTGTTTGGGCCTTAATAGCACATCGTGACACTGACCTTATGCCTTACGATGTCGGAATATAATAAAGGAAGGCCAATTCTTTGTTATTTGTTTTTTTACGGTAAGTACATATACTTACATCATAAAGCGTCAAAGGCAAGTACTATGGGCTGTTTTCTATTGTGATGTCCTTTTTTTATCTTTTGCGGTGTAAATACTTTACACACTAATGCATTGCGTAAACTGCTTACAATTTGTGAATTGATGTCAACTTATATAGAGTAAGGAAGCACTTAACTCAATCATAAGTACTGTTTCCAAGTCTCTTATCGCTGAGAAAAATCAGATTCACAATACGATGCCCAATAGTCTCAAAAGACTAAAGTCAATTTCTAGTGACGCTCATTACACCTTCGGCTTGCCGTGTGCAGAAGTCGATAAACATGGACACTCGAACGGAGGTGCTAAAGCTGTTTATCTGTTTGTTGTAGAACAAATTTGGTCGTACGTCATAGTGGCCCAACGTCAGAAGACAATTGTGCATAGAAACAGCGGCTGAAAAGATGTTTCTCCAATTTTACCGTATGCCCTCAAGCTATCAGTGTATCTTTCCAGCTTATTTGATCAAGGCAAAATTAGGTGCACCGCTAGAATATAGTACACTTGTGAAATAGTTAACCCCTTTGCTGTACATTCTTTATGTACACAGAGAAGGTTTTTTCATCGGGCCAGAAATTGTTGTGGAGACGGCTAACATCGTCATCCTCCATCAGGTTACCATTAGCCTGGTAGAGGAGACCGAAAGATAGAATTCGGTATGAGAAGTAGAAGTGAACCTGACAGCAGGACAGATATCACCCTCGATGCAAGATGAGCATAAATGGAGGATAATCTTGACGCGTCTATCTCAAAGGCTAGAAAAAAATCGGTTTGTGTCATACATAGTACTTACATGTGAATACTGAGTTTACCTATATAGAAACTCCACGAAATGACAACAAAAGCTACTGTCCAGCAAACAACGTCAAAACACGCTATGAACCTACGTCCTGGGAGCCTATGTAAAGTGCACAGAGCCAGGCGAACGTGTAATGTAAACTGGAATGCACAATGCTGGTATCAACGGTGAACAAACACTGTGCCAGCGACAATAGCTGAGAGAAGACAGTCCTACCTTTCAGCACATAGTAATTTTTTAGAATCTAGACCCGAAACGTCCGCTGAGCAATCGTCCTTGCCCCACACGTCGTTTGTCGCAACAATCGCGCAGATTGGTTGATGGGAAAATGTATTACATGTAAACTACTGGGTATCAAGACACCTACTGTTGCATCATACACAGCGCACCGGTATGCTAGTATGCGACACTCGGACGTTTTCCGGACATGTTTTTTGTTTCCCGCTCTTCTTCTCATCAACTTTGTACGTATATATTACCTTAAGTGTATTGGTAGCAACAATGGATAAGATTACAAAACATCGTAATATCCTTATATTCAAATTGATTTTCTTGCAGAGCAGCGATATTCAAAAACAGTTTAAGCTGGAAAAATATAGGAACGTTCAAGGGTTATCTGACACGAGCCAAAAAGGTACGACATCAACGCGTTTCAATCTATATCGCCAGCTCTACGGCTCTGAGCGGGCCACTTGTCTTGCAGTGCTTCTGGTGTTTAGTTGCCGATTATTTGTGGCTATCAAGTATGTTCTTTTTTCTTATCCGATAGCTTTAACTTACGGCAATTATTAAAGAACGCCTTAGCTAGTTACTGCATTGACAGTTCGGTGTCGCGCTCATGCCACTAAACCATAAGCCACTTGAACCCGATAGGCAAGTGGAAACGAGTTCTAATATACGGTATGTGTTCGTTGCGGGTAAAGATAACCTTAACTAAATGATTTTCGTTTAGGTTACGGCGATCGCCTGGCCTCACTTTGCAAAGTCAGATCAGCCACGCATACCGTTATACAATATATTCAAGCAAGTCGAGCACTGAGACTAACTTTTTTTTCGTCTGATATTGCCATATAATGGGATAGCCATCGAATTAAAGTGAGTTTGGCCTTGCTATACGACCGCGCTCGAAATATCCAGATATAGCAAAAGGTGCTTCTGTTGTTGCGCCTCGAACAGCTAAGGATGATGATGTAGTCATGATACGGGGTCTACCATAGCCATATTTAGTAAGCAGTATGCGCTTGTTCAATTCCGAAGTTTTTTTCTTTTAACTTTAATTTTAACTTTTCATTGTTTTACTTTCAATGTTTTGCTTGAATCTTTTATCCCACTTGAAATGAGACGAAACATCGGTATCCACGCTGGCCGCATTGGTATTATTTGCCTGACCAACAGGAGAATTTGTTTATCTTACTTGGGGTTTGAAGCCCTATGATGGACATTACACGACACTTAAATACCGCGGATAATGTATTTAGAGGAGTAATAAATCGAGAGTAGTCATCGCCCTTGGACAACCGCATGACTAACGCATACATTAGCGCATGGAATAGATGAATAAGAAGTTATTAACTAATGTCAGAAGGTATAATGAGCAAGACACTAACAAAAAGTTGATCATAAATTTCGCGGCTAATGCCAAGCTTGAAAGCAGCCGAAAATTGCACTATTACGTTATTGTAACATATATGTGCATCAACAAAGCGTGGATACTTTTGTGACCAGGCCAAACGTCCTTTCCTACCATAGTGGTTTTACCACGAGTGTTCGCTAGAGATCATCTAAGGGATAGCTAAATCCGCATTGGTTAAGCGGGCAATTAACCGCGTGAATAAATCTGCAAGTACAAACACCGCCTCAATCCACATACGCCCTGGGGGGTTGAAATCGGAGATTCGGTTGCTGTATCCCGCCAAGAGTATTCTTACACGATCCCGCTGAACAAACACAAAGCTCGAAAGCCAACTAAGCAGCATTTAAACATCTGGGCAAAACCGGTACGGTCGTCAAGGACGGTTAACGGGCTGTATCAGGTAATGTATGTGCGGTGCAATCTAGGTGTGGTTCATTACGTCGGAGTTTTTATCGTATATTGGAGCTGCTACGTGTTACCGTATATGAATATCTAGGTTAACTAGACTAGGACGCTAGATATTCGATAGATGAACTAATCTTCTACTTGGCATTTCCTGCAGTAGCTGTTTCTCTGTGGGTCAACGCATCGATCCTTATCTGCAGCATCGCATGATTTTTGGGGCTCGAGCAATAATAGACATTTGCTCTACCTTGCAGAAATATATGCTAGTCGTACGTTACAGACTTTTCCAGTGTGCTAGAAGGGTAGTACGATATAGGCTGTGCACAGTCCATTCAGTCATGTCACGTTTCCATTGACTTTCGCCACTAAACCTCTAACGTTAACTACTCATCGAGGTCTGCATGAACGTTACGGGTAAAGTAGATATCCTTTACTAGAGTGTCAATGCGAGAAGGGCTTAGATGTAGCAAAGACATATGATGGATAAGGCACAAGCGATCAGAGCGATTGATTCTTGTCGTATAACTTGATTGCTCTTATGGTTAGCTGCAATTTGCTGCTACAGCACAGGTGCCTACTGTCATATTACTATTCTCAAAACGACGTGGCCCCCAGGATAACATATGGGCTGCCAGCAACACTAAATACGAATAGGGCAGTCATTCCAAGCATGAAAATTTATCCAATATAAAGTCATAGTAAAAAAACGTGCGTTTTTTTAAGATAGGGCTTTAAAACGCCAAGTGTTATCAGGTCAGTATTTCGAAATGACTTTAGAAGGAAGCCACTAAAGTAAAAGCAGATGCTATTAAAAACAATTGTTACTTTGCCATTGTCATTGCCATGATAATACTCTACCATAACTCCGTTTCATGTCTATTTACCTGGTGAAAATTCAGGGACATTTTGTTCTCTAGCGAGACATCTGCTATACAAATCTATAAATACATTATTGCCTACGCCGAAGGACACTGACATGTCTGTCATGGCATTTGCTACAAAATATATAAATACATTATTGTGTGCGACGTGGTTAGCTTTGAGACCTTCATCTCATCTAACAACCGACGTACGACCAACAGGCACACCCATTGGATTTCGAACTCACCAAGAAGGCGCCGCAACCAAGCTTGTTCCGGAGTCACTCATTCCAGCCGGCGTTGGACCGCAGGGCTGAAGTGGATTGAGCTTCGAGTCTCGGGTTGTGTGAGCATCCCGACCTAACGATCCCAATGTGAGAGTCGCTGATGCGATCGTAATTCTATTTGCCGTACACATAGCCAAATAAGTTTCGAATTGAATTGTCGAATGGCGCGGTACGCGGTATCCTGACAGCCTATAAGACGATGGCTATGTATGCTTGTACATTTTAACTTCTGCTAGTGCAAAAGCAGTCATCGATTCGGCCACGGAGTTTTACACTGCATGTACAGACCGTGTACTTCTTAAGAACAGTTTCATTAGCTATACCATATTAATGCCTTGCAGTGGCCGCGATCATTGTAACGCATTAAGTCGATGAGCAATCTACAACATGAGCGAGCGCCAGGGTTAGAGTCGTTTTTATCATTTATCTAATCTGCATAGCACATCAAGCTTTGCACATTGAAGGCCACCAAATGAAGTCCGAACCCATTCACTATCTCATATCTTCAGCACAAACGCTGTTTAGTTAAACTTAATCTCACTGTTCATTTTTCCATATCATTGGCCCCCAAGCGCCGGGTCGCGTAGCCCGTCCGGTTCAATTTCGCCGTTGTCAAAGGGTAGCGCGTAATGCCCTCTCGAGAATAGCAAATCCAAAGCACATTTTTCCCCTCTTCAAATGAATTCGTTAAAACTGAGCGCAAGTGTAGACGGCGATTTGTTGCTGCCTATCCGCAGAAAGGAATCCTGTTTGCCCTGGAAACCTATTCATCATTCATCAGCTGTATGAAAGAAAAATTTGTGTCCCCGTCCAATGCTTTTGATTTAGCTTTAATACAAAATGACCACAGGAAAATTGTAGAGACTCATTTCGTGGCGTGTTCGTGTTAGAGAAGCAAACCCACGGACAGCATCTCTACCCTAGATGCGTCAAGCGGCTTCTTGCAGAGGAAGTTCATCTGCGTACCTATAGTTTGTTATCTTCGCCAACCTGCCGTCAGCCATGTTCCAAGCAGACACAACTTGGATACCTAAACGGCTGTTAAAAGTTTCGCTGCTATTTGTTATAAAAGTAAATATCAACGCTTTAACCTCTTCATTAAAATAATTACGCCAAGGCCTTCGCAGCGCCCTACGTGTCCTAAGGGAAGAAAATAGTTGACTGCAATATTGCACATGGCATGCTGCCACTTCAAGATTGAAAGTGCTGTATTCCTGGCAATGGAAAAGCCCGACAGTCTGTTTGTTGTGCTGAAAAGAAAGGTGATTGAGAACCCAATCGATTTGGTTACGTTTTATTTTATGTAGGACACCAACGTCGCATCTCTTTATCCGATATAGCGCTTCGATGATTCTTAAACCCTTAAAATGTAAACAGCTTAGCTATTACTGGCAGGTACGCAACGTAATACCAGAAAAAAGCTTACGAAAGTGCCCTACCTATAACACAAAGACCTATTGATTTATGATCTACTCGCAAATTCCGTGAACGGTGAGAAGTTTTGAGGTCGTTTTCATATGGGGCAATATGAGCACGGAGACCCTTTTCGGTTTCAGCCAAAAAGGATTTTGCCAAACAATTGTTTCTGGAATCAAACTAAAATTTCACTTATTCTGAAACTGTAATTTATATTTGAATCCTGATTATGCATTTGTCAGAATTCTGCAAGTATCATCATAATGGTTTTGTAAGAACGCTCTATAAAACAGCTGATGAAAATTGGCGGTTATGCTCATCAAGCTCAGGTACAAGTCTTGTTTCGTTAAAATACAAAAAGCGTTATACTATATTACTGTAGACGGTAGTATACTGGCCACTTTAATGCTTATCTTATACAAATTTATTTATTTTAATATTATTGAAGATATTTTCATGCATTTATTTATTAACGTACAATATATGCCAGGGGTCAAAAATTGCTTTGGTACGGAAAAATATAACAGTCCTATAGCACCAGAACCAGTTGTTCTATATCAATTATCTTGGAAAATTCTTGTTTCTAAATAGCCAGTGCTCAGGTTTCTAACACAGAAATGGATAATGCAACTCCGACTTCAGCAATAAATGTACCAAGTGATTGTCTTCAAATCTAGTTTTCAAGTGTAAGGCCATGTTTGATTTTATCTTACAAAGGTGGCCTGTGGTATTTTTTACAACATTTTTAACTGCTTACGTAATAGTTCTGTTACGTATAGCCTAAATAGACCCTAACTGACCTGCAATTAGGTCTCCTAGGCGTAGAAAATCCGATATGGTCTTCTTACTTAATATTAAATTGAGGGTGACGGATGAAAGGATAAGCTGGTTAGCGAACTTTTAAGAAGGCTTGATTTACTCACATTGCCTGTGAGCCCAAGTTCGAAATGTTACTTACTCTATGTAGAGTTTACTAAGTGGGTGGATCCTTCTAAAATGTAACCAATTATCCTTCAAGGTTATGCTCGAATATAATCCGCTCGCGTGTAAACGCTTTTACTTTCAGAGCATTTTATTACATCGTTATCGTTTCGTGAGCTATCCAAACTTTTCAATAGTTTTCTCAACCACACCCAGAGCTACTTTAATCTCCTAGGGGGGCTTCTCAGGACTGGGCATTGTCGCCAAAGGTCAGCTACTTACAAGAAAGCCATTTCACAAAGCACGTTTTTGGCGTTTCAACATTACCAAGATTAGTGTCCACATTACACCTAGTTCTTGCAACATGCCTCGAAAGAAAAAAGCTCATAAACTCAAAATAGTAAATCATTCAATTGATGTAAAATTCAAAACCGACATTTAAGTTGACTGTAACATATTACAATGGCAGAGATAAACAAACAATAAAACAATATTTCAATGAACATTTAGAAAAAAGCTCCTAATTTCTTCGAAATCTACTCGTTTTATTACGCCAGAAACATCATGTACAATTTCCAAATCCCTTGTAATTATGTTATAACTGATTTGCTTTTTAAAAATAACTCTATAATTAATAATAATAATATATACACGTAATTTATAAACTAATGGGTATCAAAATGAAACTTATCTACGCAATACATTTTCTTGCACGTGCAATGCGTTTAACGTGTTTGGGACTAGTACTTGGATTTTACATCATTTTTACCGTCCTCCACAGATATTCAAAAGTTTATCAAACGGCTTCGTTTCTTAAACTTCAATCATCTGCAATATATTATGCACAGCAGAACAGAATTTTGTCATTTATTCTCAGTTAAAATCCTTCCAGGGTATGCCTTTTCTTTATCAACTTTCATTCACTGAACGAAACAATAGGGTTTCAAGGCTGGGGTATGTATCTTATCGTATCTATCTATCCGTATCACATTTTACTGTCTGTCATATACCAAATAATGTGTACGTTACGAGTTCGCGGCAGTTAGCAGGAATAAACCAATTCTGTGGGAAACCTATGGACAAAGCGACGCGAACAAAACATAGAGGATGAACGATAAATAGCACGACTCATATATAAAAAGTTATGTGACGCCAATGTTCCAACAAATAAGACCCAATCTTTCTTAGGAATGAGGATGCAATTTCAATATTATTAATAGCTCAGAGAGCAACCACACCAAACTGAGATAGAAGTAATGAAAAAGCAGAATTTGGGAGATTTGGTTACATAGTGTCTGAATCAACGTGTGGAGACGCCAGTGCGCATATCAGGGCTCGGAAGTTAACTAATGCGTTGCCACATGTCTTTTTTAACGCCTTCATTAACGTGCGATTCGAAATTCAAAGGCAAGTAAGAAGTGCTTCTTTATTGCGCAAAAAATGCGGTCATTTTCGATGAATTTGGTCTTTAGATAAATCAGGAATTTGAGTTCTGCTGAAAACAAGTATTTTGATGTTAATAAAATTTAGGTTTGTCTCATTCAATTCACAGAATCCACAAAAAAATATGAATGAGAAAAGCAAGTCTAGCAAACACATTTAAAAGTACGTCAAATGTAAAAAAAAGGATAAATCTTATCCAAGTCTATTGGTTGTTGGATGAATCGAAACACTTTCTGGTGACTTTAGATTTGATATCATGAAGCCATTTTTACGCTATAGTTCTCACAGGCTAACAAATAGCGTTAACAATGATTTGCTATATAGGAAATATTGATATAACAAAGAGCATAAAAGGCAATACAGCCAGGCCACACGTGACATGAATACATATTTCCAGCTCTACTGACCTTTAGATTTTTTTACAGTCGTGTCAATTTACAGCCCTGGCACCACCATCGGCCTGCTGACTACTACGCTGACGAAATTCTGTTGAATGCCAATACAACTTGAACAGCTTCATTCTTGCAAGCGGAGTTACGAACGTATCAGCAGAACCCACACCAGGCATACAGCGCCTCAACTGACGAAGCGATAAGTTCTCCTGAAATGTTTACTATTATGTTGCAATTCCGTACATCGCACATCGTCGAATGCCTGCCACCATTGCCAAGTATCGTCAGAGTCTGTCTGTCACCCTATAAAAACTGCTTGTTTGTCATAACATCAGCTAAAGCTAGCTCTCAGAAGGCTTCTCGTAGATTCCTTACCTGGAAAATTGAATTCGTTTCTGTCACTCTATCACAACCACTCAATTGCTTACAATGCTAGCATGTCCTTTGTCTAATTAAGCAAACATTTTGATTTTAGTTTTCCTTTGTTAAAATCGTTGGTCCAACATTTTTCTCTGTGGAACTGATGTGCAGTTGTCGATTCTTCAAAGCAAGTTTTTACAAGCGGCGTTTGTACTTTATATATGTCTATACCCTGCTAAACAGAGCGATGATTTATAAGCGATTGGGAGGACCGGGCTTTTCCTTTTTTTCAGTCAGCTGTTCGCTTGTGTAGATTGTCGAGGGATGTCGTGACCTATCTTGGCGGACTTTTAGTCAGTTTTTTAAAAGAATGAGCGGTCACACACGCTGTTATAAAACCTTATTTCTAATGAAAGGCTTTTTTTATCTGCTAGAGGTATTTATTGCCACTGTGGTCCAAGCAACAGATTCTGCACTTAATAGAAACAAATATATAGTTTTTTAGAAAAGGGTAGACAATATCGGCCAGAAGGCGTTCAGTTGTTACTACTTACACACATTGACAATTTTACACTAGACCGATATGGCGCTGATCCAGGTTTTCATTGTGTATCGTAGTTCAAAGGTCCTGTACACTCACTCGTCTGTACAGCTCATACAAACAAGTCCTACAGCTCGTAATTTGCGAAAAATATAAACCATCCTTTGGATAGGCGTGTGTTCTCTTGACTTCATTACAACCATTGTCCGCTAACCGAACGTTATTTACTTGGATGATGGAAAATCATCTTGTGGTGCAACTATTTATATTTAAATCCCTTTAAACTTACGTTCAACTAGAACTTCGCAGTCAGCAAATGGTTCGCTGTAATATATGCCTAGAAGCTCTTCTACACTGATACTTCGATTGATCTCGAATTCATGGGATGTCAACAGTTGCAAAGCGATTTGGTTCGTTCTGAGGGTAATGGTTAGTTTCGGATGGACTCAAGAAACAAAAGACCTCACGAAGGACTAAGGTTCATCGGAAGATCGTGAACTGTAGCATTGCAGCAGCACTTGTCAAGTATAGAATCACGTGTATACCGTAATTTTCATGCACCTTATGAAATTTTCGCAACTCCAAGATATCGAGTCACCATCATATCTATGCGCGGTCGCACCGCACAGCAAAATAACCTTTCTGAAAGTTTTTTCTAAAAGTAACGTGCTTGTCGTAGGAATGCCATAGAAAAACCGTAGTCTAACCAAAAATTCAACCTAGTGCAGAGTCCATAGTTTCTTAAATTCCTTCCCAAGACTATAAACTTGCAAACCGGTCATTCGTACTTTTTGATAATTATTACTATAATCAATATTGAAATTTGTTCTGAGAAAAGCAGTTTTTTTTTATCAAAGGAAGAGTTATTAGGGTTTTGCTTATCCTAATGGTTAAAATATAAAAAAACAAGGCTGACTTAACTGGAATAGTGACTAAGACGCTGTTCTAATTGTCTTGGGTAATTACTACAACGCTAGTACGAGATTCTCCAGATCCCATCATCGCTCGCGATCCTCCTTTTAATGTAACATATAATAAAATATTTGTCCCTTTTGTTCTTGTAACGTTACCAATATACATATTGCTAAAACCTGATAAGGTTTGTATTCCACTTTCACGATTTTGATAACGAAAATGTTAGCAGTGAATCAACTGCCTTTTGTTCGCGATTCAGAATATCGAAATTGTTCAAATCTCATACGTTCTAAGCACATATATTAAGATGAACGGGCTACTTGGAAACGGTTGATAGATCCGATGAGCTTTGTATGTAAAACCTAATTGATTTAAAATTCAGTACAAGCATAAGATTATTCATGAAGCCACATATAAGAGACCCTTATTTTTTCGTATAGAGTTGCGTGCTGTTTTTTACCTAACGGTAAAAGGTCTGCGTGCGTAAGGCACGTTCACTTCAACATGTACAGAAAAAGCGTGATGCAGTCAGTGTGTAGAGCACGTGCGATGCTCGAGGGCTTTCCGAGAATCTGGGCGAATTCACTGATTAAGCAACTGTGATTTACAGATTATTACGGTATACCTAACGCTGCGCCAGGATTCAACTGGACAAGGTTTATGTGTTGAAAACAAACTCATCAAATATAATAAATAACCGGTAAAAGGAAAACGTCCAATGATGACCCGCGCGAAACTGCAGAAAATGTATCGAATCTCGCATGCTTGTCGAAAATGATTGGGTTGTCAAACATTAGCCTAATGTATTTCGGTAAGTCGCTTTTCTAAGCCAAGCCTGCTCTGAATCTATTATTAAAACTTGCCCGCATAAAGATTGTAAGCGCACCTCTTCAATTAAGCACCGTAGAACAGCCCTCACCAAAAGATTCCATTCTGATATCTTAACCACTAATCTGAGTGTGAAACTTAGAAGTTGCTTTGCGGTACGAAAGAGAAGCCAGTCGTGTTGAAAAAAGGCAGAGTGCAAGCGACAAATATATATATATATATATATATATATATATAT
>MNPL01003151.1:0-18017 GCA_002081605.1 Tropilaelaps mercedesae
ATATATATATATATATATATATTATATATATATATAGTCACTTATCATTAGTAGAAACAAATTCGACAATTCTTGAGGATGTTTGCGTGACAGCGAGCGAGCGAGAGAGAGAGCAACAATAACATGTTACCTACACGATTTACATATATTTTCGCATGGTTTTTATAGCTGACATTATTGCGGATTTGCCGCGGGCCGTACTTAGAACTGGATGGAAAAAGTTGATTGAGCAAATAAATGGTCTTTTTTTGTACACGTACACAGTTAATCCTGATTACGGTTGTTTTTTCACCAGCGCTAGTCGTTAACTATGAGTATTTTTTTTCACAGAGGCTTGACTGAAAGGGTGCCTTAGGTTGAGAACGCGATTCAGCCGAAAATCTGCCGTAAGTGATAGGCATCTGTTGGGAGCGTCAAGCGGATATCGCATTGAATTTTCCAATGAAAAATTGTCGAATGTTGAAGAGCCTTCGATATTATTGACATGAGCTAGCAATACAAAGAAATCGAGATGCGCTTGTTAGAAAAAAATTATTATTTGGAAGTCAGGTCAGGAATTCAGGGTCTTCCTCTCAAGGCATGTGGGACTGAATTCTGCTTCTTCACTGTTCCCCTTTTTTAGGCCTTTTTTATGTCACCATCCCCCACCGGCTAATTGATTGAGGCGTATCGAACTGTTTAAAGCGATGGAGCAGCAGATGAAGGCGAAGTTTCTTGGTGAAAACGACAACACATGAGAACAGTAAAACGTTGTTGCCGAAAGGAGTAGATTTTAGCAAAAAAAAAAAACAGCCCAAATACCTCGTAGAAAGCAAATACTCTTGCAGAGTGTCACCCGATAGTGCGCTAATGCCAGTGCCGCTGTGATCCGTGTGCCAAGGGGTCACCTTCATTGTTATGAATATACAGAAAGTCACTGATCGTTCAATCTAGTCTATGAGTTAATGCATAAACTCATACGATGGCAAGATCAGGACATTGGCAAGTTAATACTAAAACAGAAGTTCCGAGTTCGACAATTATGAGTCGCAATTATGGTTGCGATAATAGAAACATAGAAATGCGGATGAATACGTTGCAACGCCGCGGTGTAAGAATGGTGCATCTATGGCGAGTAACGTCACATAAAACATATTCACATAAAATAGTAACAAAATTCTACACCGCATATATACATATAAATACAGGTATTTAATCATCCCGGAAGAAAAATCTACCCAAGATATAAATGTTGTCGCTTAACTGGCATGACACTAACTGTGTGTAACTTCCATTGTATTACTTCGACTTCACACGGTGGTCCTGAAGGACACATTACGGACTTTTCAGAAATATGTAAATAAAGCCATCAGTAGGTCTCTTAACAATCGATTGCGGTGTAACACAATTACAGTAGTTTAGGCATCCAAAAGAAAAAACATTGTCGGTTTTGACGAGTTCCCAGGGCTCACTATAATAGGACAGAGTTAATTTTCGCTGAAATTACCTTTCAATCACTTTCTTGTGTCCATAATTCTTGGATGGGTTACTTATTTCAACGAGCAATAATGTCTCAGGCGGACCAGTCTTGAGCATAGTATCCTCAGCGAAAACTGTTCCATTAAAGCTAATTCTGTCCAGCTATATATTTATGAAGCAACGATTTTAAGTAAGTTGGTTTACCAGTATTCAGTTGTTATGCAAGAGTCGTTTAAATCTGCCACTTGGGGGGTCGATAGGATTTGAGCCGATGAATTCATCGAATGCGAGATCTGTTGCCATCTCTGTTGTCAGCTTCAAGGATTTCCTAGGTCTGTCCCCCTAATCCGTGTAATTAGCTCACAAAGACTTGACCCAACAAAGTTTGCTAAAGAAACGACAAAACTTCGTAGGATTACGCGCTCAACTAATAATAATAACCCGATAACGCGATAACCCGATCATGGTCATTTTGGCGACGTTGTTTTTTTTGTGCATACTTTTCAACCAGCTCCTCGAAGGAAATATGAAGTAGCCGGATTTGAATCAACGGATCTGCTTAGGTGCTACAAACCATCTATCTTGATAAACGTACGATAAACACATAATCATAGAACATAATCGTACCTATTTTTCGCTAAGGACGACTGCAAACAATGAATGTTACTAACCATCGCCATTACAACTACGGCCATCGACTATGACCCGTGTGAGTGGATGACACCTCACAAAGCAGCAGGTTCGATTGGACCAACCTGTCCAAATGTGTCGGTTAATGCGGACTGTATTGCGGACTAGCATAGAGGGACATACTTGTCGAATTTTCTGTCTTGACTATTCTTTGGGAATGTTGGCTTTTGTTGTTGGCCTCGTTATATCATTGTTTGCCACGGTGGGTATTGTACTTGACAAAAATTCCATGTGCGTGGCAGGGGTCCTGTTAACGAAGTACGAGAAAGTGCGAAAAACGTCGTGTGTCTCGATTTAGCACTTTCCACAAATATCGCCGATCGGGAGGCTTCTCTCGTCCCAAGTGAAGATTTGTTAGCTTTGCGTGAGATTGTCGGGACGTAAGAGATTTGTTTCAAGCCACGCGTCATTACCGGCGGCATTTCTTCCTGCGCTTGTGCGTTCTTCTCAAACGCCGGACGCGTTCTCCTTGCCGTTAGTGCCCTCCCTCAGCCCCAGTCATCGAACATCCTCCTTTCCAGCGAGCCAACTGGCCCTCGAAAGGTGTTCGGCATTTTCTGTCTTCTGCTGCTGCTACCTCTGTTGTTATACGGTGAATAGAGCGGCACCGGCTGCCTCGGACTTTCTTGCGGTTGCACTTATTGTTGATGTCCCATTTACTAAGACGACTAAACGCAGTCGATGGATGGAGCCGACATCGCTTCATCGAAGTACGAAGGTTTCTTGGTGTTCTTCGTACAAATGTATGTAGATCGGTTTGTAATGTAGCGAAATCACAGCGTAACGCTATTGGCAGGGCACTACCAGACTGTTCAGACGGTGACTGAGGTTCGTGTGTAGATCAGACAGACACACTCGTACGGGCGACTTCTGCGTATCTCGTCTATTCAATGTGATGATGAATAACTCTGCTCCGACCTTTGAGCGCTCACAAATGGCGACAAAAGGTGATCGGTGGATCACAGTCAGTCGTTATTATTCCATGAGCTTCTGAATCCTGATCTGTGCTAAACTCAACCGCAATTTTTCGATTGTTTTCGAACGGGTGCAAACTTTCCTACTTCCAGCCAGAAAGTCGGACGAACTTTCTCCGCCGACACATGCTCTCAGCTTGCTCTATTTTCGCCGCGTGTGAACGTTGTCGAGTTTCGCGCAGGCCGATGTGGTTGCACAATTGCGATTTCGCTCTACGATTTCGCCTCACGGTTCGGAGTGGCGCGGTGAGAACGAAATAGCTGTGGGTGGTGGTAGACCACGATGCCAACAGCCGGTAAACGGGCGATCCAAGCGACGTCTGGCGTACTGCGAGTGGGCCGCCAACGGCCATACGACATCGTCCGAGAGGTGGAAGTTTCGCGACGATCGCGCTGAAGTCTGGTATATGGTAGTAGTACCGGCGTATCTGAATGCGCAGCAGTGTACAAGTGCGCCGTGTGGCCGCAGTCACTCAAGGCGGCGTTGCTTCGAAATGGGAAATATCTGAGGACGAGCAATCGAGTCAGCAGACGTTGGAAGTTGCCTGGTTTCATAGATGGCGCCTGCCAATGTGTTTTGCGGACAAGACGTGTTCGTTGACTGCTGCCACTGAATAATCCGCTGTGATAAGTCGAAACGAACTGGTCTGGTGCAACTGATGACTAGACGCTAAGCTATTGACGAAAACCGGTGCAGAAAGGTCAGTGTTTGATGCGACGGCACACGGTTGTGTGAACGTGAATCTTTCCGATCCGTTAATCGACTACAACGAATCGGCGAAGTAAGTTATCTATCTCATTGTTTGTCGTCAACTGCATATGTGCAACGACTCATTTGCTTAACGGTTTTAGCGGAAATGTATTCATCTCTCTAAGCGGCGGTTGAAACAAATAAGCAAAAGCATGAAAGCAACGTAGAAAAAAGTATTTTTTAGACATTTTACGTTCGTGGCATTCCTCTCTAGTGATCCGTCGTCAGCAAAGTAGTGTAAGATACGTTTCACGCGTTTAATGCTAATAGAACTTGAAAGGGTCATATCGTAAATTAGCGATACGAATTTTTTGTGCAGTATGGTTATAAACAGATCATTTTTAATTTGCCTATATAAATGTTTTACTGAGGTGCATCGAGTATGTAAGCCGGATATACGACCGGATATATAAGCCTGCTTTAAAACGCTAGAACGTGCAGAGCGTTTCTTCGTTAAAGTAATCGAAGTTTTTCCAAAGAAGGCTGAACTATCTTAAATGTATGACTTTGTTTTTTTTTTTTTGTTTACCGTACCGTGTTGTTTTGATGTTTCGCTATTTATCTGTTGGAAAATATCTACTTGCCCGCAATACGAGCTGGGGGTAACGCCGGCAGCATTCTTAGAAGGTGGAATTATATGTTCAGTGGTTGTTCTCTAATACCTCGTCGCAACGACGTGGAGTGACATTGCAATCACATTAAAGCACGTTTATACGTCGGTGTGCACACGGATGAATGCGCCCCCTTACCATAGTATTAGAACAGCTTCATAGAGAGAATTAGTTCATTTTCTATCCATTGTTCTATGTCGATCTTTGCAAGTTTCAAAATCGTTGTACCGTGCTTGCGGTCTACTTTACATCTCTGCTAGGCGACTCTCCGAAACTTGATGTGAAACCTCTTATGGACGACCCAACTACAAATGTGAGGTGAGCCGATGTTTTTGGTAGCTTTGGACACACCAATTTAACGAAGCGTTTCGGGACGGAGAGGCATCGCAGAAGTCGTGGAAGTGGTTGGTGTACTAGCTATGAATCGACACTGGCCTTGTGCATGGCGCTAGTAACGCAAGCGGCACAGAGACTGGCATAATGGTAACCATGCATGGCAACAGGTGTCGAACTACGTCGATGCATACCGAATACGAAGCGACATTGCTCGAGCGCAGTCTGCCACTATGTTGGTTGGTGCGAAGAACAAACATAAAAAAGTTGTTTCACACTGACAACGTCAAACTATGTGCCAACGAACGCCGAAAATAGAAGAGTATCCAGTATGTCTTCACGACTCGTCCCGTCCGTCGTTTTGCAGTTACTCGCAGCCGTTTACCATGCTGATTAGATATTCGAACACTGTTTCTGTGAGACTGTTCGACGGGTAGAAAGGCCGGGGGTGCTTGCAGCTGCCGTAACGAAGCATTAGCATGATTCTCAGCGGCCAAAACTTTTTTTTAGAGAAACTCATTTTTTGACATGTGCTCGTCATGGTTTAACGGCAAATAAGCTTTGCTCGTGTAGTGCACCCGCACTGGTATAACCTAAACGTGTGTCAATTAGGATCGAATACCGTGCGAGTAATACGCTCGTAATTTCACTCGTAACATATTAGATTCTCACGAGGATGCTGAGTGCCTCATTTCATAGCAATACGCGCGCTCGCTTTTTGCAATAGAATCCAGTAGAAACGTCACTAGTAGCCGCATCCACGCTAACGTAGTAGAAAATGTAAAACTCGTAAAACAGGCTAGCCAGTTGGCTGTGTTAATGCTATTCCCAATAAGGTGACTATATTAAGTGTTTGTTTCTAAACGCTAATGATTCTAAATAGTATTGTGTCATTTACATTCGACTACTAAGCCGAAACATTATTTATTTGTATCTGTTTGAAGTACGATTTCTACCCGTTTTGAGAAGCAACTCATGCCGAAACTGCATCCATACGCAAAGGAATGCTGGATTGGCTGCATTGGGCAATGAGCTCCATTATCACGTGACCAAATACGAGATGATACCCGTCATGTTTAATAAACGAAACCGATTACAGGCCTCGCTAGTCGCACTAATACTACGCTTGCTGTGCGCAACAAAAACTAAATGCGATCACATAGGATGTCATTCTATAATGGGATGATAGCCTTCAAAAAACAAAACAATTTCACGCCCCAAGTTTACTCTGTCAGTTAGCCGACATTCATGCCGTTAGCCAAGACGCAAACTACTTCCGCTAGTGTTATTGCCTTGTCTTCCCAGTAATGATTCTTTAAGTAGTTTTCCTCTCGTTAAGGTTCCTCCTACATCGGCTTTCAATGTACGTTTATGGCTTTTGATAATGACGCCACATCGTTAACGCGCCGATATGGAAGAAATACGTTGTCACATCCTGAATGGTAAGTATTTAAATACTTCCGATTTGCGTTGACATGAAGGCGGGAACGAAGGGCCTATGCTGAGATAAGATTTGTTCTACGGTTGGCCTTACAGTTCTGCTTAGCTTACTTGCCGAACGGAAAAATTCGATTACGTCTACCTTTTCATTTCGGTGATTGGCTTTACAAAACCCGTATTGACAAATCCTGATGGCGTGGCGCTCGCTAATCAGCTGTTAAACACTTTCGGTTGCGAAAAAGAGTTGCTTCTGTACTCATGTCTAGAAAGATGCAAAGCTTTTACGGAAAATTCAATGCATACACGATATAAGGCACATGTTATAGAAGCGGCGTATTTTGTAAAGATTAGTAAATGCAGTTGATAAAGCTGAAAAAATTGTACCGTGCCGTTAACATGCCCATGCATTTCCAACATGGTCTTATTTCGATAACGGCAACGTATTAAAAAATCACCAGTTTCTAGAGACTTCGACGCCGCGAGCCTTGCCGGGCTGGTCTTCTTTGTCATTGTACGAAGAAACATAAAAATACATTTTCGACAAAAACTTACACGAAGATAGTACACAGATCCGCTTAGAACGCCCCGCTTTTTGGGTTCGGAGCTGCTTTTCGTTCACTTCAAGCAGCCCCAGATACGTCACGTTAAGAAGGCTATGTACCACCAGCAATAATTCGAACATATGCCCAGCTGATTACCACCCAAACAGAGGCAATCAAGGCAAGTTTTGCAATTAGCCGCTCAGCTACCTTGGCCGGCCACCATCGTTGCTAGGAAAACCTGCTGAGCAGCCTACACAACACGGCTTGATATTACGCCCCGTTAATGGCTTCGTCTTCGAAAGCAAGCTAACCTATTTAATGAACAGGGAAACAACAAAAACGTATAGAGAAATACTACCATGTAAATAATACGTATTTTTTGTGACTTGGAATCTTACCAAATATTATTATGTATCAACAGTTTAGTAGAACGCACATCCTCATCGGGATAATTGTACCCTGTTTTCCATCTTAGGTTGCTGGAGACAATTGTACGCTGAATATAATATAGGACATTATTATTCCAAGTGCACCTGCCTCAGCCGTGTGTCACTAATTTGATCTAAACTTAGATGTCAGTTCTATGTTTTTATTCATCCGTTTTTGCCATTATGCCATGTCCATCACGTGTGCTCTCCCACCTGATCGTGCGCGACATCAATCTCCAGTGAATTGGTTACAGAATGTTGTGATTTACTGGCTTCTGTTTGGTATGCAGTGGAATTTAACACTCATGGGGACATATTCTTTTAGAAGATGTGTTCGCCACTAGATCTAATCCAAATCTTATTTTATCAGTTCATTCATTGAATACGGGTAGCTCACATTTTGTCATTCTATAGGATATCGAATATCGCCGTCAGTGCGTTACTTTGCACTACTTACATTGTGATTCAAGCAAGGCCCAAATCGAAACTTCACAGCTATTCAACTACACAATATCTTATATCCAGCTGATAGAAATTTCTAAACTTTTTTCTGTTTTCTCCCGGAAACGCCATTGTTCCTGATATAGGTTGATACAAATATACCTAGTTTTATTGAGGCTAGAGTCAGTATTACCATCTATCGACTTCCTTTAGCTCTGCGTTGGTTAGTTGTTCACTTTTACGTAGTCCGCTCAACATTACTCGCAAATGCTGAATGTAGATAGCAGTTCGCCACTAACGCATAGGGTAAACAAAGTAGTAAATAGTTTCAAGTCCATTAGGCATGAGTGAAAGACTGGAGATGATATGCCTTCATTGAGTTCAAGTGCATTTAACATTTTGTGCGCCTCATGTATGATCTAACTTCACTTTGACACGAAAATTTGCGCCATTCATTCAGCTTTCAGCCATTCACATGATTGTATCTCTCAATAGAACGAATTGCTTGTTCCGCGTTTAAATAGATTGCGTGGAGTACGAGGCTCTTCGCTCGAGTCTTAGTGATGAATTTTTTCGTAAGTGCGCCAGAGATCGGTCCGTGCTACACCCAATACGCGAATCAAACTGTTTCGGTTGGAAATCGATTTCGGGAGGCTTCCTTGTTTCTAAAATGCTGGTGAGATCGTCGCAAAATTAAGTTCTTATTGAGTATTTTTTGGAAGAAACATTTATGGAATGCTTTGGCAGTTGCGTTATTTAGGAACTCGTATAATGCTTGAGAATATTCCATGGGCACTGTCTGTCAGAGACTTTCAGAGATCTAGGATACAATGTTTCATTAATTAGTTTGAAGTTTGTGAGTGTCTGAAATCGAATGTTCGTTTTGGTGGCGCTTTTTATTGGCGTTTTTCGTCGGCATGTAATAACTGTAAGGCATGAAGGGATCGGCACAATATGCATTTCTGATGACATCGTATCTTAAAGTGGAGAAGCGTACACTCGAGAGAGTTACTCTTATTTTTTGTGTCTATCGTAGTTCTTTGTTATTGCTATAGACGAGCGCTACCCCGCGGTGCTTACTATGTCGGCCGTGCACACATAGAAATGTTGGTTTTTCATTTTTGTTAGATTTCTTTCACGCATTTTCGTGTGTAGGCATTACCGTTTCTGGTTTCGCATTTGTGATGTGCCAAAGTAGTTCTTTTGGTGAAGATTTTGCCTGCTAAATGGTGATACTTTTTTCAATGCTTTTTTTCGGTCTATTTCTACCCTTTGTGTAGATTCCCAAAGCCTTGTCTAGGTCTGGCCAGACCTCAATAAGGCTGTTAAAAATTTCACGTTGAGACTAGTTTTCATGTTATTTTTCTGTTCCTGTCGTTTACATGATGATTGGTGCTAATATTGCTACAAACTGTATATTGTTGGTTTCGATCCAGCAAGGCTACCATTTGAATGGTTATCATCAGATTTCAGCCGTCGGTTCGATTCTGATTGTTGGAATCCTCATACGATAACTATTTTCGCTCTAAGTCGCATCCATGCTATTACCTTTCAATAATGACATAATTATATTATTTAAAATTCGAGAAAAGTGTCCTAGAATACCCTAAGCTTACTCGATCAATTCTGTCGTGATCATGTCGTTCATCCATTCGATCAGTTTTAGATTGTTATACTATATGGATTTTCTATGGCCGTAATGCGAAGTTGTTTTTTTATGAAGAAAGGATGAGAGAAAATGTCCTATGCGCGGTCCTAGGATATCAAGCGAGTAAAGCGGCCTTGGCTTATAATATGCAAACTCAAGTGAGATGGACATGAATATAGAGCCACTTTATTTCGAGCAACATGAATTATTCTTTGAGAAACATGAATTATACTCGACTCAAAAGTGACAAAACAAGTGGAGAT
This sequence comes from Tropilaelaps mercedesae, assembly GCA_002081605.1. Taxonomy (NCBI): domain Eukaryota; kingdom Metazoa; phylum Arthropoda; class Arachnida; order Mesostigmata; family Laelapidae; genus Tropilaelaps; species Tropilaelaps mercedesae. The sequence goes on from MNPL01003151.1 coordinate 9,580, forward strand.
GTTTACATGCATAATATCTATACTATCAAGTGGTTCCGTGTAAACGGCCTGTTTATCAGATGTACCACTCACTGGTTACACTTTGCTAACCACATTCAAAGTAAATACATTATACTGTGGTCACGTAGGGCAGGTACGGCAGAACACTTACAGGAAGGTCACGCACATTGAAGCAGCGACATATGCTGCTACTTTGGGTTTGGTTTGCGTCCTTACATAAATTTACAAGCGAAGTAGCAAATAAAAGAAACCATATTGCCAACCAATTGAATTAGTTTTTATCCCAAGCTGCTTCACTCCGTTCTTTGCGTTTGTCTTAAACATCTATTTTCTTTCAATATGTAAGCGGTCGCCTCGTACCTGTATGCTAAGAGAAGCACGAATTTTAAAGACTTACGCGGATTCAGTTGCGGATCATCTAAATATTTGTTAACGAACTGGTCCTGCCATTTTACCATGAGTCATCATCTTTTCCGGACTCCAAAATTGGATTGATTGTGTGTCGGGCATGACGATCTCTGTTGTTAGGTTACCCTTTCTCGAATGTATATCTCTAAGCGGTTGGACACGTAGCTGAGCAGAGTGAACAATGACCGAAATAAGCCTGCTAAAGGGTTCTCCTAGCAAAGACGGCTGCTATATGCATCCAGAGCTGCTACGTACTGGTTCAGTTTATGCTATCCACGCGTCAAGCTGTGATAATATCACGGTGAGTTGTATGGCGTTTAATCTTTCATTCTTCACAAAACAAACTTGTATGAAAAACGGAACTCTCGGCTATTGGATATCTTTTCACGCCCTGTGCGTGAATGATGGACCCCTGTGGAATGGTATATCGGAGCAAAATTTGAGATCGTTCTAGACCTTCCACGGGAGTTTTATATGTATTTTGTATCTGTCAGTGTCATTAGTATGTTGCATATTTAGTGCCTTAGAATGCCGTAATTAATGTTTGTGTGCATGATGCAAGCAGAAAAACAGGTTTTCGCTAATTCAAGTGTGTCTACCCAACAATGTTATCTTCCTTTCCTAGCTTTAGCACGACAATAAAATAAACGAAGCAAATACTATTGAAGCGCACGAGGGTTCACAACTTTATTATCAAAATTAGGGAGTACGCTTATGTCCGAATAGCACGCGAAAATGTTGGAACTTTACTTGTTCGTTATTTCTCTTCAAACTGTTACTGGTCTGTCCGTGAGAGCGGCTCACATTCGGATTGGCTATTTCGATATATCATCTCACTGGCTGACACAACCTAAGCAGCTTCCCGTTTGAATAATTTTAATTCATTTCAACACCCGTTTTGTGTTCGAAACGGATCTAGCAGCGCGTACAGACGGAGTTGAGTCTGCGTGGGCACAAACACCCATGTGTGGACACTTATCAAAAAACGCGCCGTGTAAACGCAACAACAATGATGCTAGGCGGTTGTATCTGATCCATATATGCATTCTTTCGTAGTGTCCATACAGCTGGAGTGGTATCTGACTATTTAGCTTAACTGTCTATCCAGGATCCTTGGCGGATTTGAACGTTTACAGCGCGCGTCCGTTTTTTTTTTAGTAACTACCGGTTGCTGTACGATAAATCGATAAGAAGAGATTAAACACGATAAGAGCTGGCCGTTCTGCAATTTCCCTCTATGTGGTTCTCGGAGGTGGTCGAATCTTAGTCCGAATATAGTGAGGCTGCTTCCGCAGCTGCAACTAAAGCTATCGAGTTTGGCAAGAGCAACCGGGCTAAAAAGTATGACGCAACAACTATGCGAACTGTTCAGATGAGGCCGCCAAAGCCATGGCTCGCAAAGCTGTGAGCCGCATTGCTGATTGCCGCTTGATAAGGCACGCTTCCTCAGCAGACTTTGTCACACATCGGGGTTTTGTGTCTGACAGCTGCCTTTTGGCGACAACCCGGGGTCGCTAGTGCAGTGATGCAGAGGGAAGGGGAACCATCATGTATTGCACTGCCACTCAATATATAAATATCCGTTTTTATATTCGAGTGCTGTGTAGTGGATTGCATACACATGCGTTTGGCGCACACACTGCGAAGAATTTACTATTCTTAAGCACACAGTTTAATATTGACACCATTCGTTTCAAGTATTTGCAATGCTGCAATACGTGAAGTAGTCCAATGGTCCATAGTCCGATGGCTTGTATACAGGTAAAATAAAAGGTCCGATGGGTAAGGTATGGAATGCGTAAGATGGATAAGGAATCCGGACTTGCTGGCATGTTCCAGCACTTCATAGAATCTAGATCATAGAATCTATTTGAATACTATTACATACCAGTCCAGATTTGTTCAGTACAACAAACCTTTGGATAAGCATTACCATTGGCATTAATCACTGCTATCACCGCAGATTTAGCGAAGACGCACCTACAGAATCAAAAGGCAAACTAGTACGACTAGCTGTCCATTATAATATACGTACAAATGGCAATCATTAAAAATACAAAATAGCTCTTCGACGGACGAGGAGAAAATGTAATAAAAAAGCGAGCTAATTCTGCTAGAGATATTAGTATTCTTATATATATATAAATCACATATTTGCCCTATATTGCTGTGGAAGACAAACTTGCTGCTTAATAAAAAAAAAACTAAATTTGCCACATTGACATTTGTCTGCTGAAAAGCCTTTGTCGAAAGCAAAAAGAGTACACCAGTAAGCTTTTCTATGATTTGATAGAAAACGTTTTTCAGACTATTTTTGTGAACGTATTTTAGCAAAGTTTTTAACAAATGAGGCATGCGAAGACACACCATTCGATGTAGGGATTTTTTTTCCAAAAATACCGTTTTATATGGTTGAAATATCTATGTTTTCATTATTTTTAACCATCCACCGATAAGCTAATATGAATTATTTTTACTATTATGTTTGCGACTCGAATGTGATGTTTAGTTTAACATTGGTATTCAGTACAGCTGATTGTGGGTTTGTCGAGTTGCAAGTACACCCGCCAAGGGCGTTTTCTCATAACACGCTATAATGATAAATGAGATCGCGGGGTGGGAAATAGTAATGATTGGCTGTCTCACGCGCAAACACGTTTCCTGCGTGTTAACAGAGTTCCCCTGTCGCTATATTTGTTAAGCGTACCCACCCATTCTGTACCTGCATGTTAATTCTCCATCAAGGATGTTAATTTAAATAGACCAACTGCCAAACAACTGGTTAATCTATTTGTATAAAAAAAATATGCTCAGCGCGAGAATGAGACCTTCACCGCGATGTAGAACAATGTGGCTCCCAAGCAACTATTTTTGGCGACCGGCCTATTTATCTGGAATGATAGCTGAAAATGAGGAAGAGTCTTCGCGTTGGACAACTCAGTTACGAGCCAAAAACTAATAAGAGCAATCTGAAAGCGTCTATGCTTATCTCTCTACGTGACACGATGTATGTAAGTAGAAGGATCAATGCAGTCGGTGATGAACCGATTGTTTCTGGGAAGGGTCTGTAATGTATAGCAGCAGTAAATTGAGTGAACTACGATGGGGCATTAATTCAACGACATTGATTTTACTAGCAGAAAGCTCGTTGGTACTACACGGTTGTCTACTTATATCTGTAAAATAGAAGTATGCCGAATGTTTTGTCCAAAACGAAAAGAACGAAACCGTTCAAATAAGAAGTACGCCGACCAATTTAGACAGCGTAGTCAACACTTGCACGCACGCATGAGTATATGAGTCTCCGGCATTTGCATCATCACACAGTGGGGCGTATCGCGTTCAATGTGTCAACTTCCTAGTATTCATCGCTTAAAGGTTTATTTATACCAAGATGGTACGCGCAACGTGGCGGACGAAATAGTGATTCGGCTCCTGCTGGACTATGGCTAATATCAGTGTTTTTGTTTGTTACCACTTCGCTTTGCATTTCTGCCTCCCACCCGATCTGATCTGAAAGTAAAAACGTAAGAATGGCCGCTCCGAGCCACGATAGCCGTCGTACATATCGCTTTACGGCACGCAAACAGAACTCCACACACACACATCACGCCGACATATTGACAACGATGCCGCCGCAGGTTGCGTGACTACAAAATGTGGTAATATGCCGTAGAAGTGCAAAGACGTTACGGTACAACAGAAGAGATAACTGGTCGTCGTTCAAGAACGGTTAATGCTGTCAGAGGACCATTGTGTCACCCACGCACGCACATGTGATCACGCCTCGCATTGGCATAACCTGTAGAAACTGTAATGGGCTTAAGCACGAGCGTGGGCGTGAGTACGTGATACCCATAACCTGAACCGCTTCAATGACTTTGCTGGCGATAACTGACAGCTGCGGACACGCGGTTAGCGTGACGACAACACTGCCGTATACAATATGTTGCAGCCTGATAGGAAAACACTCAACTTCTCAACTCACGAACTACAGAAATCGATTGAAAACCGTTATTCGTGCTTGACATCTGATTCATATCAATCAACACGTGCATCTGTACAATCGGCGTGCACGCAAACGCGGATAAGCTACACTCACTTCGGTTCACCGAAGTTCGGGAGAGATAGCGCATTCAGCCATTTTACCAGTTTGACGCTCACGAAGATTGAAATAGCATAATAGACATACAAGGACCATATATGAACATAGTAAGCGCGGCTAATTATAGAGTTATCTCGTTCACAGCCGGTTATATTTTCATACTGACACGACAACGAATTTTGAATGCAGTTTTGGATTTTCTACAGTAATGGAGCATCACAATATTGATCAAGTAGCATATTTTCTGTAGAAAAAATGCCGCGTTTTCGCCCTGAGCCAATTTGCTCCTGATCAGCCGATATTTAAAGACAAACAATACTAAATGCAAGTATTTGTAGAAAATGTTACTTAATCAGCTCCAAAAGTTAGCTTCATTTTGGCTGACTCCTCCGGAAATATGTCCGGTTTCCGATAAATACGAACCTTGTTTGTAAATTTTTGCTCAACTATTGGTAATTGAAGGACACCTATCACGGCCCTTTCCTTTGTCAATGTAGAGCTCTTCCAAGAAGTGCAGTTGAATGCTATACAGACTTCCCCTATTTGTTCAGAATCTATCACGCACCCGATATACACCAGGTGACACCTCGGTGGATAGTTCAGCTTCTCAAACAACGTGTCTACAGGCTAGTGCGTGTGTCTGCTATGTGTCCTTCTATTCTCTGCAAGCCTAAACAAAATAGAAAGTCAGGCTGTTTCAGCGCAACAATAGGCGTAACGCAGTCGTGGTTTAGCTACCGAACGTACGACAACAACGTAAATTGGAAGTCGAAGGCCCCATTGACTAATGTCGTGATGCAGGATGTTCTCAGAAATGCATGGTCGTATAACCGCACGGTTATATCTTGTTTTTGGACAGACACTACCAAAAACTTGCTGATAGATACGTTAAGTGTAGGCTAAGTGCCTTGAATTGTAGAGGCAGTTAGTTTTTATTCTACACTGTAGTTGCCGTGCCCATAACGCTTAAGCAATGACACTTTAAGGGCCGTGTGGGCGACAACTAAGTTGTCACCAACTTTGCCACTAGGTCCTTTACAAGGTAAGGTTGCTTGGACAACCACATGACCTCTAGAATGTGTATTGTAACGCTAAATCTTAATCATACTATACAGCCTTAGGTAGGAGGATTGTTTTACTATAGATTTACCAAGACCGCCTATTCCAATGGGCAATTAGGCTTTTCTGAAAAATCCTATCTGAATGATTACCAAGGGATCTGCAATGCGTTTGAAGACGCAGCATGATTAAACAAACCACTCTACTACTTCTGTAACCTTTAGGATAAATAAATTGACCCTTGAACCATTAGAGGTGCAAAACTCGAGTTTAACGGAGACATAGCGTGAAATACCATTTAAAAACGATCATCAGAACCATGGCTGAACAATATCTAAATATGGCGAACAAGTTTAACTGTTCTGATCACTAGCTACATTCGTCTCATAGGCTTTATTACGAATGAAATATTTTTCACAATATGGGTTTTATTTAAAACATCAAAAATTACAAGGTTCTACCTAAATATTTTTGTGCATTTAGTGCGCCTTTGCAGCTGTATGGTGCGCTTAGCTCATCTAGCATCCACTATTCCTAGTTAGAATGATCTTCAATGAATAACTGTGTGACATAATTGTTTTAGTTGTCTAATAAGGTAATGTATTTCTACTCCTAGTATAAAATAATATATAAATAATGTAAATCTATATAAAGTATAAATAAGTATAAAAATAAAGTATAAAAAAAGTGTAAACTTCAATATGCATAATTTAGGAATTGCCGTGTTGAAACGAGCTAGCTACAGGAGTGTAATACATGACATCACTGCGATATTTAACCTGCGAGGTAACTGGTATTATAAGCGACATTGTGTGTATTACTTCTTGCAGAGCGGCGGGATTCTACCGGCGGTCAATGGTGTTGAGATGACCTCCCTTAGCTCAGACGTCACCAACGCAGTGTGGCATGCATATCGCCATCATGAGAGACTCAAAGGGTGTGTGCCTCGAAATGATCTCATTGTGAGTAATGCTAATCTGTCAACAACAGTTTAAATGGCGAAAACAGTAATACAATGCTTTAAACATACTTATTACACTCTCTGCAAGGATTCGTGGAGTGATCAACGCAGATCAACGCATTTGGTGCCACTGCCAAAAGAATAAAGGAAACTATAAATTTCGAACCAGATGAACCGAAAGAAATGTTGCTTTCTTTGATAGCAAAATTCGGTTGAGGCCAGTACTAAGCTCCTATTTATTGTTGGTTTTCGTATGAATCTTATTGCTTCGATAGAAGATTGGTAAAAAAACAGCAAAGGTGCAATGTTTGTTTTTATTAGCCCACCCAAATATATAAGCGACTTACCCAGTAAATATGAATTGTTTTTTGAAATGAAAAAAAACCTGTTTACTGAATACAGGAGAAGAAGATAAAATAGTAATTTAAATGTACTCCAGCATCGGAATCCAGAAATTTTGTAGCAGGTATTGGTTACATGTGTATGTCTTCATACCAATGTTGTCTGAGTCTTCGGAATCTGCATCAGTCTTTAAAGACCCCTCAATGTATTTCGTCTGCCTTGGAAATAGTTTAGTTTTTCGTATTGTTTTATTGGAAAGCAGGTGTTTATAGTTGCTTTTGTAAACAGCGTTCTATTTATTTTTCGGTGCGCAAGATATACATAATACTTAATTGTATTCATTGCTTCGAAGAATCAAGGATAGAAATGTACGATTTCAAGATGTTACATATTTAAACAAATTACGAAATACGTTGCGGCTGCCAGTCGGAAATTCTTGTTTAAAAAAAGTCGTTTGCTAAGATTTTTTTCTACTTAATAATAACTTGTTGACCCTGAAGCTGACCATCAAGAACTGCCGAGTCTTTTGGGTAAAAAATTGTATCACTAGTCTGTAGATATTCGTTGCAAGCATACCAATGTCTCTATGGATGATTTTGTTCTCTTCACAAGCTATTGCTTTTGACAAAAATCAACGTGTCTAGCGTTGTTCCAACGAGTTGAACAAAAATCAAGCTTTTAATAGTAATACTGCTGCCTGCTGGTCAAAGTTCATTTCATCCTTCACACATTATCAAAACCGCGCCTTATATATTCTTTCTGTATCTAAATAATTGCTCGCATCGAAATGGTGGGTGCAAACGTTTATTTGAACAAATGTTTGAACTCGGATCTTGCAGAACAGCGTTTGCTATTTCCTACAAAGAAATACTACGGATATATTTGAACTTTAAATTCTTCAACCACCGTAGTCCAGCAGTCAGTTAAGGAATTTGTTCTAGAATGCACAGTGATAAACACATGTACACATAGGATGACTTTTCATTTTATTTGAGAGTTCACAGCGAACGGAAATCGGGAAGATGTGTCATTCGCCTTCTCCCGATTGTTTCATTGTTTCAGATGATGGCTTTGTTGACTTGTAATCACTGATAAACGCTATGTTTTAGGTACACTATAAGTGATTTTGCTTGAATCCATTTGCATCTAGCTGTGTATTTGTTATTAATTACCAGAACGAGATGAGTTCTATGACAATAAGCCGTAAATAACTATCAAAAGGCACACGTCTATTCATTTATCTACAGAGCCGTCTAGAAAACATCTACCCAAGGTTTAACGATTTTTGGCATCTACAAGATTAGGAGGTTCACGTATTCTATTTTCAAGAGCTAGTGCCCTAGTAATTTCTGTTATAGTGTAATAGAAAAATGGTAAATTTAAAATGGTATTATTATGCTGTTTCGTCAACAAGAAATTGTCACTTTTTATTTGCTATTGTACCTATTCCCGGTGGAACTCAATTCAACGTCAGGTCAAATAAATGAAGAATGGTATACCACACGATCCTTAGTTTGCACATTGCTCGCAGTATATATATATATATATATATATATATATATA
>MNPL01003152.1:0-14085 GCA_002081605.1 Tropilaelaps mercedesae
ATATATATATATATATATATATATATATAACCTCCTAGTGAACATTCGGAACAACGAATTCTTCTTTCCATCAAAGACCTTACAGAAATATGGGTTTACAGGAACGAATGTCAATTTCTTATTTACGTATACTCAATTAATTTTTATTTATCTTATAGGGCCCGTCGGGACTAAGCGTTTTGGCAAAGCCTTTCCTTTTGAAAAGCTATGATGATATGCATTTAAAGGTCAAACTGCTGTAAGATATGATATGTGAATCCAGTTTTTCGAATGTTATATGAATGAACTGACATTCAGTGACGGTCTATGGTTAACCGCGTTCAGTGGGTTTGTATGATCTAGAAACATTTTAAGCTATTCCTAATCATTAACTTTTCTCGAACATTTACGGTCATGAGTTTTTTTTAGAAGCTATATGGAGTTCCCTGGTAAGGATAACACTAGGAAGCTTCGCATCTAACGGAGCTCAAAGGCTGTTGCTACTCGGGTATTGGAGGTACATTGGATCAGCTTAGTTTCTCTATTAAAATATATCGCGGCATAAAATAAAAAATCAGGTTCAGTCTGCATTCTCTAAAATAAAAAGCCGTTGACAATGCTCGTGTAAAACTAGCTTTCCTCGGCTTCTTAGTTTACATTGTCAAGGAAGCTACAATGGTTTGTATTAAACTTTTAGAGGTGTAATAAAGTTTCTTCGCTTTAAATATGCTTAATTAAAATTTAGATATCTTCTCATTTAGACCTCTTATTCTAACGAAATCGCTTATCATTGCGACTTTCCTATTAATCATTGGTTTCCGGTTTCAGTCTCATGTCAGTTATTATAATATTGTATTTACAGTTTAGAAAATGTTTCTTCTTTTTTAATCAAAAGAATTATTCTTGAGCTTCACTAAAAGTTTCTCAATGCCAATAACAGCTCTCAAAGATATAATTTCATACAATGCCAAAATTCATTTGTAATATTACTTTATGCTTTTCTACGTCTAATCCATAATGGTAATTTTGATATGGTGGTATTGGAAAAACTTTTCGCACAGGACCACTATAGCTACGTTCAAAGCAGTAACGGTACTTCTATTGAAAGTAGTTCCATTAAATAGAGGAGCCGGTAATAACTATTTCCAGTTGGTTTTATGTACAATAAAAACAGTTTTGACAATGGTTTTGAAAGTACCAATATATTGGACATACACTGCGCACGTTCCCCTAAACGGGTTTAAATTTTTCATCCGTTTATTCATCCTTTTGCGACGCAAAATAGCTGTCCTAATTTATATTTGTTTTATATGTGGCTTGTGATAATAAGAGATTGGTATATATCAAAACCGTTGTTATGGGACGCTGTTTTAAATGCTAGGTCTTCAGCTTTGTGTATAGAATTTCATTTAAAAGCTCAGAAATTGAGCTCAAGTTGTTACGAAATGGAATACTTCTTCCGTTTTTATTCATCTCGTTACGTAACTTTTGACACGTGTTAGTTTTCTTAGAATAATTCCGTTAATGCAGATCCTTCCAGAGAATTTATTTTTTATGAAGGTACAAGCAGCGTATTTTCTTTGTAAGCTGGTATCTAGCATTGCCACTTAATGTTAAACATCAACATAATTATATGCCTGCGTTAGCGGAATGTATTAATTAAACACAGGCAGGAGCCTAATCTGAACTTCGGGTTGGGCACTGTGATCGGTACGATCGTAGCTTTGCATCTAACAGTCCGAGTTACATACGCGGCATTGCTTCGAGGCGATGAGGTGCACTCAAGAAAGCCTGCCTTGGACGTCTGTTATCTGCTTTGGTGTATGGGCTTCTTGAAAAAAGTGTCGGGTAGGCGGTCAGCGATAGCCTGCTGCAAGCGGCACGTTTAGTTTGTTCCTTGGAATACTTACTTCTGTGAGGCTACGAACACAGTCTTTTCGACCCCTAAGAATTATCGCATACTTTATACGTCACCGCCTTCTAGCACAACCTCATCGATCTCCCAAACTTACTTTCAAATTTCTGAAAATGCGATCGTGAAAAAACACATGTACACACTGCAGGCGTAATGCTGGTAATTACGTCTGGACATAAACGCCCTACTTGATCTAAATTAGTTGGAAAACAGTAGACTTGCGTGCTTTCTCTATGAAAGAAAGCTACACAACTATAAATTTCAAGGATTCGATTATTCGAATTCGATTTTTTTCTGGCTAACGTTATTTACAAAAGGTGGGTTCGCCAAAACTTGTCCATTCATCGATAAATCAAAACTTAATGTTTCGAGTCCAAAACACCGTGTAGAGTTTTTACTAGACTATTAGAAAGAAATTCATACTGGCCATCCTTGGTAACAGGCTTACCGCCCAACTGGCAAATCGGCAGTTAGCCACAGAAGTGATTATAATCGATTTGGTCGTTAGCACTAATCGTTTCGATATAATCGGCGCAGGTTTCAGTGAATTGTATTAGTGTTTATATTGCTGCAGGTGCTGTAATGGCTCCGAGCGGTTAATAAAAATACGAGGTTAAGTGACTAAAACGGGCGGAGGATTATTCACAATCGTCTAACTGTGTTTGTGTAAATGTGTTAGACTACACGCCTTTCCTCAGTCACTGCATATTTTTTAATAGTGGCTCTTATGTGGACTATTATGCTCGTTTAGATTCCTGACCGTTGATACGTGAGAGTGACGCCCGACGTACAAGGCCTATCTATCCGATATGTGTTATTGTCATGACGTACCCATCATCATCTGACAGAGGCAAAAAAGTTCGAAAAATTTAGGAATATATTAAAGTGGAATAAACGTTACTAAACATACCACATTTGCATTATCCAATTTACACTGAGGGAGATGCGATCATCCGATCAGTGTGATTACCAATGTGTACGCATGGCGGCAATTATCAACATACAGCGTGTTCTTAGCCGGCCACCTTAGAACTGGCTGCCGTCGGAATATTTCGGGCATATAGAGGCCATTATATATCATCACCACCATACAGAATTTAGACATAGATATAAATAGATCGCTATAACATTAAAATTAGTTTCGTATAGACTTGTAAACAGTTCTGCATAAAGAAAAACGGCGATCATCCTGTGGAACTTGTCCAGACTAATTTAACGACGCAAATTAATGCGTTTTTCTGAAATACCATTGCACTCGCGTTTGTTGTAAAATCAAGTAGTACGGAGAAATATGGACAAAAGGAGAAGGCAAAGTGACCAGAAAATGTTGTTGCTAAAGCTCTATTTCTGTCCTCACCGCAAAATCTTTTTCAGTGGAATGTATGTTTAGTGATTCTTTCATTTGCAAATTATAATACGCTTTCAAGGGTTAGCTATATATATAGATATATATACCTTATGCCTCTGAAAAATTTACTCGTTCTTAAGGCTAAATAATTGTGTTGATATCTTTTTGTTTGTTTGCACAGGAAATGGTGCAGCAGTCTTCGACCGAAGAGGAATGCAGCGAAACATACGGCAACCGCGCAGCCACGCTGTTTCATGGGTCTCACAGGCTGGATCATTCAGCCACAACTGCTATCCCTTCTGCCAGGGCGTATCCTCCACGACACATGCCATCTTCGCACGCACAAAGAATATTCTGCTACCTCGATCAAGTCAGTCTTCGGCAATAGCGCTTGCAACATCTGATTTTAGTATGGATGTGTAGTTTTCACAACTCCAAAGAATTTTTCGCTCTCACGCTGATAACACTCTCTTTATTTGGTAATGATTTGTGGTGACATTTTTTCATTTTTCCTAAGTCATGACAAAGCCACATGTCTATCTGTATTTACCTCAAGCACAAATCATTACTGACTTTACACAATAGAAGAATGCAATACGTGAGGTTAACACAATGAATGAATAGATATGCATAAAAAGATAGTTGGAAGTAGGTAACCAAAATTGAGGTCTTGCATAATCGTTTATTAAACGAGGGGGAAAGGACAGGAACAGGGTAAACTGAGCGCGTGTCCTTATTCAGTGTAGAGAGAGGCGAATGACAAGTCCGGTCTGCCACAGCAACTGCTGGTGGAGAATTTGTGGTAAGAAACTTACGCATATTAACTCGTTCACTGCTTCAGAGATTGAACTCTTGAACAACAATCCAAACTAGAGCAGAATAGCCATGTTTTCTCGCTGCTATTAAATGCTGAAAACTTGGCCTTCAGGGCGCACACAACTCAAATTGAACAAATGCTGTTAATTATTGGAATATTAACAGTTTTAACTGCTTAGCATTGTTTATTTTGCGTTTTTAGGTATATGACAGCTATGTTAAAGGGGAATTACGTTTGTGACCAACGCACGTTTACGATTAACTAGTATAATTGATCCCAGCTTAGTGAAATTTACGCATTACCTTTCTTATAGGCCTGAAACGACTTTGGATTGCACTAGTGCGCGATATACTCATCCTGCCGCTATTTTTATTATTTATGACGATGAAAAATTGATAGTATTGTCCTATCTATTATATCCACTCTGATTCCGACAAGTCTCCGATGAGTGTCTACAGCTGATCATATTTAACGCCTTAAGGTATCAGCTTTCATTATAGATCGGTGCCACTATGACGCAGGCCACCTTAACCAGGCCAATTGTAACGAATCGATATCACTGGCACTTTATTTAACATGCTTTCATATCGATGTAACAACAAGTAAGTAATCTGCAACAGTCTAAACCGATTAAGAAAAAAAATCATAAGTATCAGCCTTAATATACGCGTGCACTATCTACCACTGAAATTTTTCACCGCGCTAAAACCTGCATGCGTGACAATTGTGAATCAACCGCACAACTCCAAAACGCATCATCAGCGACATTTAGCCGAAAGTGCAGTTACGTAAAAACTAAACGATCTTGCTAAAGGTCATGACATCCCTCACTAAGCGAAGGCTGCCTACCAATCCTCGTTGCTCTATTCTCCCCTGTGGCATCTCACCTACAGGAAATAGGTAAGAGGTCAACTCGGTTGGCATTTACAGGAGAGGCAGCCACACAAAATAAGATCAATGGAAGCTGATGATCGCCGAGGCCATTTTATACAGAAAAAAGATATGCAACCTTTCATAGAGAGCGTGTGATGGAACGTCCACTGTAGCATGATCAATGGATGCCGTAAAGCTCGCTTTCTTTTCTGCCCAAGGTCTCTCGCACATAAGAATAAAAATATAAATTAGTTATACTATTCCTTGACCTGTTAAACGCGCCAGCACCCGAAGCAGTGTATCCATAGATAGATAAATATACGCGCGTAGGCTTATTCACAAATGAAAGACGCAATATACCTTGCAAATGTCTTTTTCGTTTCGGTGGTCTCGTTGGCTAAAAACAAGGCGTGATTTTTTTAGCTCAATTTTTATTTAGCTCAATGCATTATAGTTAAATTATTATTTCAGCGTCCAGCTCACTGTGAGGTATCTTCAATAGCGTAAAACGGACATGATAGCAGTTTTCACTTATATGCTCCCAATGTCGTTGTGATCGACGTACTTCCTCTATATTTTTTTTAACAGACTCTGCCTTGCAGAGCACGCCTTTCCGAAACGTAAACGGTGAAATATAAATATTTCTCTGACCTCACTTACGATGTAGTCATGCTGTCGCTACCATTGCCGTAAACGGTTCACCCAGGTTCTCAGGGAGTAAACCCATCCTCCATCTTCGTTGTGGTAACGGTATTGATGCAGATCATTCACGTCCTAGAGGTAGCTCTAGCTGCGTCCACAGTTTTTGCCACGCTCCTGTTTCTTTCCGAATTCACGATTTCCTGCCGACAGGTTTGTGTGGCAAGCTGGGGTGAAGTAACGTTGAAGCAGGAATTCAGGAGCAGGAGCTAAGGGATGCGTGAGGGATGTGGATTGTGGCTCGTTTAGTTTGCGCATGCGCGGCGGTTTAACAGCAACGCAGCCCTCACCGGTGTGAGTCGCGTTTAGCATCGGCAGCCGCCGGTGTTAGCTAGCGAGCAGGCCGTCGTGAGCCCACCTTTCCACCGCTCGCATTTCGGACCTTGGTGCATGACGGACCTTAACGCTCATTCAAAGCAGAACACGGTGAGGTAGTGAATAAGAAGGTTGACCAGAAACGAGCTAAGCTGATTTGGTTGCACCTGCTACCATAAGTCACTCCTCGTCCTCTGTCCTTCGCTATTCGGACAAGGAGAAGAAATAGGGTCGTGAAATTATCCCTCTACAATCAGACGCAACGCAAGCAAAAGTCTAAGCGGATAACCTGGATTAAAGAAGCCTGTATTCGTACCATGTTGTTTCGCCACGTTCTGCAAATGGTACAAGTGCATTTCCAATAGAAAAATCGTGTGCAATTGTGCCGTGTCTTCCTATGCTGTATACTGTTCAGGGGAGTGGAGAATGAGCGATAACCTCGTCCTAACAGGGGCGCGCAAGCCGTGCCAACGCTTAGCTAGTGCTTGAATGTTGGAACGATGCGATCTCTATCGAGTCAATGTTAGCAGGTCCTTCAATTTGTGTAAAGCGATTCGCACTTCTGCTGGGATCTGACCGCCTCTGTTAAAGCAACGATTGTTTTGGATTCTACTGTCGCCCGTCAGCTAGTATTGTACGTCTTTCTGATTGGTCATTTATCGCTGGCGGCAGGTGCATGCAGATTAGAAGGGAATAGCTCAATACTGCATAAAGCGCAAATCGTCCAATGTACCAGCAGTACCACCATAATCACTATCCTAATGAGCAGCGTTATCAAGCAGCAACAACACCATTGTTGTGATCGGTTGTGATTGGAGACTGTTCTCTCAATAGGTAAGGGTTTCTAGCGAATGGTTCATTATTTCTCTCTCGATCGATGGCCTATACCTTTATTGCTTCAACACAGTTGCTACATGTTATATTAAAGCTCCGTAAGATTCACTTCGTTGGTGTGAGCCTCAATTAGTTGGAGTTACCACACACAGAGAGAACAGACAGTTATGAGAAGGTTGGGCGGAGAGTAACATAGGCACTGAACACCTAAAAAAACGATATTTAGGCACTACTTTCACTACTAACCCACATTTTAATAAACACTTTGCTTTAATAAGCTCGCTACACAAGTTTTATTTTAAAATGTTCACTACAAAAGATACAATTTTGTTTTTAAAATTGTATAGTGTCCTTTAATGCAGAAGTTCTTTTCTTAGCCACACAGGTGAAGTAAATATCTGGAAGAATATGCGGCTCTCTAAAACAAGTTCGACGATATACATACTTATATATATACAGTTTGGAACTCCTATAACGAAGGTTCCTCCTATAAAGAAGGAACGCTTTGATATAAAATATATGTGAAAAACCTTACATAAAAAATAATCTACGAGAGTATGACTATAATACAATATCACTCAACGTTGCAAATACAGAAAAATAGATATAATTGTTTCATGGATGATATCACGTAATGTGCTGTAGTAATTTAACAATAGTAGTTATCCCTTAAAGAAAGCAATACTTACCTCTTTTCTGAGAGCAGTGGACTTCTTGGCCACTTCGAAGAAGACACGCAACACAAAGATGAAAACCGTGCATAGGAATATTATACGCATACTTCTGGTACACGCAATTAGTTTACGCTTTCCAACATTGCGGCCGTATTTTCTGTGTACAGATACGAATATATGGATGCTCTTGTATGGAGCTTGCAAATTTTGGTGATGTTTCCACGTTGCGGACGACCCAGCGGTTTGTACGTAAATATTCGTTATAGAACGTGGCAAACTTTTTTGCCTTTGTTGTGTTGTCAAACTAGTGAAGAGTATATCGCGACCTATGACGTATAGGTAAAAATATGGTTAGAGAATGTGCAAAATGGTTTCCATATCGTTTACATTAACGTAGTGGTAACTTTTGTTAGCGCAAACAATAATGTTGAGCCTCCAATCGCCTGGCGTTTATAATGTGAGGATCTGCAAAGAGAATCGGCCCGTAATTGGGGGAAGAAATGTCGGCGCTCTCACGTAAGCTCACCCAAATGCATGTTGTGAAGTTTCCCGCCTTCAAGTATGAAGTGTCAAACGCTAAGCAGGGGTCTACAGTCTGAGGTAGTAGAATGCTGCTGCACTGTCTAGCTGGAGCTTGAGCATAACTACCTACTACTATTTACTGTGAATATACACTCGAATTTCATAGCGTATGCACTCACTACCCTTATATTTTTGCGATGTGATGTATTGCGCATAGAGGGCTGCAAGGGCAGAAAAAATATGTGAAGAGCTGACAAGAGCATTCTACATCCGACCCATACAATATGAAGTGGGGTATTTGAAACCGGTGCCTCAGTTCCTAACTACAGAATCCAATAATCGAGATCTTATGCATGCATACTATACGAATAAAAGAAGCCGATCCATGAATACTAGTACAGATGAGCGACCTTATCAAACTTCGGCATCGACTAAAATGTTATTGCAGCTTTTCGTCTCAGGTAATAATTTGGACTTACCTTATCAACCACGCCACTCACCGTGCAAATGTTAAACATCGTGTGCATCAAAGCGATGTACAGGCGTTTCGGGATTCACTTCGATAAACAAGGGCATGATTATAGCAGGAAGCATCGGCTCCAATGATCTCCAAAGAAATGGTCACAAAGAGAACTCTTAATATAATGTTGACGTATTTTTCCATAGGTCTTCAACGGTTTTTTAAAATCTATTAACATTAATCAATGACTTGAACTTTTGGCTATGCCAGTACGCTTGGCTATCTATTATATTCTTCAATTATTATTTCTGTTGTAAAGTATGTTTGAAAAGTAACACCGTCTAGCTAATTTTATTGATCGTATCCATATTCAAGCAGTGATTGTTTCAACCTTCTAACATGTTTATTTTTTTGTATATCTTTTTGTCGTTTGATAACTAAGAGAGAGGAGAACGCCTCCGCCATAAAACCAGCTATAACAGAATGTCCAAGGAATGGATTGTTCCTAGGTCCTTTAAGTCATTTACGGAGAATTCTTAAGCCTATATCGGCGCCGTTGCTTCAATTTTTTGTTTTTCCCAATTAGCCATTCTATTTTTAACCGGCACGCTCGCTGTAAAGACCTTCAATTTATAAGGCCACGCTGCCAATATTTTCTGTCAGTGAATGGCAGATTGACGAATAGCTGTCGGGCTGGCAATCGATACCAGAACATTGTATGCGAATTTCAAGGTGACGTTGCAAATTAGATTCATGCATATTGACAGTCTGTTCGTGGCTCAGTATATTTGACGACATATTTTTTCCATGCGGTGCGCTTAACTTCTGTACTGGCAGCTACACCTCATTAGATCGAGAGTACTTTTGAAATTAAAACAAGATTCACTAACTTAAACAAGTATTAGGATACTTTCCATGTTATACGGTACGCTTAATATGTTTTATCAGCATATGATGTTCTCATATACTCTATGTCATTATCGAATCACATACCGTTCATTTTTCCGTATTGAACATTAATTATCTTTGAATTGACTAGATATTGCCTACAGACGATCACTTAGACCTCTACCTTTGGCATTTTAACAAATAATTTATCAAAACAACTATCTTGTAAAACAGGTATATATTTTTACAACCATTGAAGGAGCCATGAACCCTGTGGAGCCGAATGACTCAGATACGCAGATATACCGAATTTCGAAAGTATGGTTTATGACACTTGACCCCATATTATAGTTCTATGCGGAGCGGCGTTCATTCTAACTATAATGATACTTGGTAGACTACGCGTTTAAGTACCGTGTTCATAGACTTCTATCTAAATCCTGCTATCCTGGTCTACGTAGTATTGCTGAAATGCAAGCGTCACGCTCACGTCGTTGTTTCGTTCGAAGTAGACCTCCCGTTAAGTTGCCAGAGCTCATGACCCGCCATCCAACAGTCACCTGGCCAAAAATATGATACGGTGAACTCGTGGTCAACAGCTCAACCCGTCGCCCGAGGTAACTGGGTCCCAAAGCAGCCCAGTTAGGTCTAATGGGGGCACGCTCTCGAACGTGGCTCCGTAAGGGAAAAACCTATGCACCCGCACAGTTAAGGCTCCATTGAGTGTAATGTCGTAAGAAGAAAGTAAACGGCTGCGGGGCTAAATTATATAAACGAAACAGTCGAAAGCTTATTGCAAAATTAATAGCCACCACTCTATTCTCTGGGAAGAGCAAGTAGCATTAATTTTGGGCGACACCATAGAGCAAAATGCAGAAAGATGGAAAGAAGCTCGAGAAGGACCTCATCAAACCTAGTAATGACAGTTATCGCGTGGTCTGTACCAGCAAATATACCAGTATGATAAACAAACGAATCTTTGACGTTGTTTTAAAGTATTGCGTGAAAACTGCAAATAAATTCGATATAGCGAGTTGGCAATATTGGAACAAATATGTGAATTGAAAGCAGTTTAGAATTGAAAACCGCCTATAATAAAAAAAAAACGGCTTAGGTGCAGATATCATGACCTGAGATCCAGGAGACCAAAAGGATGCAAAACAATTTAATAACTGCTTCCATAGAGCAATAATACCCTCACCGGTATGCAGGTATTTCAGGTATCGTGACTCCTCGAGATAGCTCATTTTTGGCACGGGAATGTTAATTATTTTTGACGTATCTTTTGAAACTTCTCTGCGTTATTCGCTTTGTAACTTCTGAGCTGAATTTAAAGCCATTGGTATTTAACGTAGTATTAAGCCTTCTAATAAGCAACAACTCTATTGAATGTTGAGCGCATTGATTGCTCTCAGCGTACGCCGATGGTTAACTTTAAAATGTTAGAGGCTTATTCTAAAAGGCACGACTTGACTAACTTACTCAAAAATCAAAATATAGACATGACACTAGTGAACAATTTGAGATCGAGTTTAGAGTTTGGAGGTGCATAGCATTTCATGGCTGAAAAATATTTCATGGCTTACACCAACGACGAACGAACGAAGCTAAAAATGACACATGTATTTGTTATATATATATATATATATATATATATATATAAACAATTTGCAGCTATTAAAAAAATACGTCAGCTCCCATGGGCAATTATAAGAAAAAATTCACTTATTTGAATATCTGTTGTCATTTTATTTGAATGACCCGAGGCAGTTTAGAGTGCTTAAAACTGTAAGTCTATTCCAGACAAAAAAGAGAAGTTGAACACATTTTTTGTTTTCGAAAATTTACTTCAACACCTGAAATGTCACACGAACTGTCAAAAGAGCCTTGACTTGAAAAAGCTGAGAAATGTGCGGTCTCTCTACATGCAGTGCTTCTAAAACGCAACGTATTTAAGGTTAATATAGACAAAATGATCACCTGTGCGTATATGCAAGCAACAATATCTTTGAAGTAGAATCTATCGCGAGTTAAGCATATTTCCAAGATTTTAAATCGGTTTTACTTGTTTCTAATAGAAAATTACCTTAAATTACTTTACTGGTGCTCCGAAACAACAATGCAACCTCAGCCTTGCCGTTTCGGATTTTGTTGTCGATATATTGAGAAATTTATTAGCATTTCAAAGAAAAAGGGAAAGTTACAAGGGTTAAGGTATTTCCAAATTATAAAAGATGTTGCCGACGTTTCCAGATGTTAATGTGAAAAATAGCATCAAAATGATATGTCGTAACAATCTTCGGTTTCAGGCGTAGGTGCTTTTACAACTTTCTAAAAAATCCCGCTTTATGCTGGACTAGTCAGTGGTATCATATCTGAAATGATAGGCAGTTTCGAGCTTAAAACGGGCGGGAACACAAACAGGCGTTCTCGATTTACGAAGTATTATTTACATACCTATGCGCTAGCTTTGCAAACTTATGCATGTCAACCGATAAACGCTACATAATATACCTTCGAACATACTTGATTTACCACTTTGTTGAGCAAACAGACGCTCGCAATAGGCTTATGATGCAAAATTTCATCACTCATCTGAATGATTCACCATATCTTCTCACTTCTTTTGTTTTTTGTCCTCCTGGCGGAGCTTCGTCTGCCGCTGCTGCCACTGCCGTTATTATTAATATCACCCTGTAACCGCATTCACAGGGTAGATTCAACTCCGCCCATCATCGCACAAACGGTCTTTTTTAGCCCAGAGAAGTGAGACGCTTTTTGCCCGCTGTTGCATAGCATAGGAATTGAGTGGTCGTGAATGTGAGATCTGTGCATGTGTGTGTGCAAGATGCTGCCACGTGTGACTTTGTCCTCGCTTTTCAATTTTGGGCCTCGGCATCATTTCCTCTCGTTCATTTTTTCACTCCTTTGTCATTGTCGCTGCTACCTTGGCTGCCGCAGAATCTACTTCTTTATCCCACTTTTGAAAGCCCTCTTCCCTTTTTCTCGGCTGTTCTTTCTGAAATGCGTTTACCGGCAACACCTTCTTTAGCACGAGCTGTAGCACCCCATTGTATGGCTCCGTTTCGCTGAAAACATTAAGGTGGTGAAAGGCATTGTTCATCGCGGAGTTGGTACGATTCTGATAACCGAACACGCGCTTTCTGAAGTATGCATATTTCTAAGCCTAATAGGTTGCGATTTGCGGAATTAAATCAAGGTATAACGTATTTTTTAAATGTCTTGAATGTCTGTAGAGGACAGTAATTTATGCTCATTGACAATAAGTTAAAGCAAAAGATCGCACCTAATTTTTTTCAAGCAAAAGAAGAGGTTTGTCAGCGTTTATTCTCGACCAACCTCTAAAGCTCACCTAAACATTTAGGCACGCACACCATGAGTGTCATTGAAGCAAACCGGTTGACCACTCGTAAACAACAATACAAAACGCTACACAGCCCTCAAATCTGTTTCTAATATTTGATCATATGCCTTAGGTAGTATATTAGCAACTTCAGGATGTACTAGATCCTGTACGAAGATATAAAAGTTGTTGATTTGCTTATTTATGCATTGCTAAAACAAGACTTTTGTTATATAGAGATGTATAATTATTATTTTCTCCATCTATTTGATGGACTCATTGTTGTTCCTCTGATTATATATCCCTGGATTTACATTATCACATACGGAAACAGAATTAATGTGCTATAACTATACTATTGCATGAGTATCGCCTTTGCACAACAAAAATGTTGTAGTAACTATAGTCACATTCGGATATTTAAGTCTTAGAAGAACGTGTTCGTGTTCTCATCCGTACCTTTCTAATTCTACGCTGGTAAATCATAGAAGGTCGCCGTCGTCATTATCTTCATCTTCTTGTATGTTACGATAAACAGGTTATTATTGCACGTGGCCTTTTCCAGGAGGTCAAGTCAGCATCACTACACTTTGATTATGTACAGGCCAAGCTGAATGACGTTAACAACGTAGCTCACCTCAAGTAGTGTCATTGATGAATAGTCGGAATACACTGTGATGTGACATACGGGATGATCTCTTTATATGTATGTGCGTGTATACTCTCCCACAGTGTTCTGTCCTGCCTAGCTTAGTATTGTTCAGCGAAAGACGAGAAACCACTTCGTCAGGCCCGCTTGCGCGCCAGGTTAATCAGATGATTGTTATCTGTGATCATGCACGTATTTGGGCTTGCAAGAAGACAATCCGATAGGACTCCCAAGCCGCTTGCTTGCGTGTCTGCATTGCAAGACTGCAGCAAGTCAGGCAGGCTGCAGTGAATGATTTAAACATCGCTGTCTTCCGGCTGTCTCGTAACTCCTGTGACTGGTGGCGGACGACAGCAGCCGAGTGGTGGATGAAAGGGATTCAGCGTGATGGATTGATGGGCAGGACCGCGAAGGGCTTTTATTCGCTTGAGAGAGACGGCTTCTCGTCATGCTCTCTGGAAACAAACTTTTCTCGCCCCTGAATCCTGGCAGAGATTTTTGCCAAATTTAAAACGAAATATTACTATTAATACAATGTTATGTATGGCTAATAAGGTGATGTAAGCTGCATGTCGAATTGACGCGTGGGTCATAAATCTAAGGCACACAGACATTATTTTCTTTCTATACAGTTTGGATCATGGTGAATTAGGGTGAAGGCGCTTGTTTGGATATTTATTATAGAACTGTAAAGAGAAATGGGAAGCTCTCTCATATATATATATATATATATATATATATATATATA
>MNPL01003153.1:0-18501 GCA_002081605.1 Tropilaelaps mercedesae
CGTCTATTTTATATATATATATATATATATATATATATACATATATATATATAATGTCATTGTTAACTATACGCTTGTTAATGATTCATGCATTGTAATTAATTGCTTTTCTGGGCATTGCAAAGCAACTACAAAGCTTACAATGTTTTGAAAGTGGCGCTCATACTCACGCATTGAAATTATCTTACGAATAAATGCGCAGCGCCCGAGATCTTTTAATCGATCAAGCTCACCCTGAAATACTGTTGTGTAGTCCACGTCTGAAAAATAGATATTTGGCCATTGGCGTACTGTTCGGTGTCATGAACGGTGGTCCATTTTCTCACGGGGTGGACATACCGGCGCACGAAGAAAAATATATAATACACAGAAGCGTGCTCAGCATCCGAGTATATCAGTGTCATTCCGAAGATTCTACAATTTCATCATTACAAAGGCAGTAGACGAAGAAAAAAATCGCTGTAAAGTATACTAACCCTATCTCTCTCATTCGCGTTCCTTCGTTCTTCCTATATTTATAATTTAGTCTGAACGGTTTCAAAATATCGACACTAGTTTTTACTTTTCCAATAGAGCGGGGAAGCAGAACGTTATCTCATGCGATGGACCTAATAAAAATGAGAAAATGCTCATAAGCGTTCTAACAAATAATTTTGGTTTGCCGTGCTTTATCTATTGAGAATTTAGAGATCAAAACGTATCAACTTAAGACTTCGATAGTCTGTTGCCTCGATACCCGCTTTTTATCACCTAATAAAAATGCTACACCAACGTTCATGAAATGGTACAATTGACAACCGGCGTTTCTGCATTGACCAGGAAGCAATTTATGAAGAGAGCAAGTATGAAAGATTCATAAGGTCCGTATACAGTCGTAGAGCGTGGCTGTGCAGCATAGTGATGGTTGACAATCCATTCACTCCTTCATGACTGAGTTGGCTGGTTGGTCCAAATGGTAAAATGACTATGCGACTCACTGGTTCGACAGTGACCTCGCTGAAACCTCTGAACCTCAACCCTAATATAACCTGATGCACAAGTCGCACTAAGTCGATAAGCCACTCTAGAGCGTGACATAAGTAATCATTTCCGCTGGCGCGTTCGGGCTATCTTTATTACGTCTCACCTCAGTGAAGAAGTTTAGCATTTAGATAATATTCGTTGAGGAGAAAAGGAATAAGTGGGAGAATAAAAATAAATCTGCGTGCTTGGAATAAACAGCACGTATTAAATGCAGTTAGGCGACAAAAAAGCCCTTCACGTTTAGGTCTTAACCCAATTGTTGATATCTTTATAGTTTCTATTTACAGAATTTTAAGGTTAACATTGAGATAATGAAATGGAGCGTAATGAGGCTTCGCGGCTATTATACATCGAATAAATCTAGATTTCATCGAAATCTAGACTGAATGAAGGCTGTGGAAAGAAAACAAGGAAGAAACAAGAAAGAAAACAAATCCTCGCAATTTTTGTGCACGTCCCAGTGGAGGCAAACCTTAATGCTACGCTCGGTTATGGTGATGAAATGAAAGCAAATGACAAAAAATGACTAAATGGAAGGAACAGCAAACACAAGAAGAAGGTTTGTACGTTGACTCTAATCCACTGCTGGTCAAAATGGGTATATCTACGCTAAAGCAAGTGTCCTCTCCTTTAACGTATTAGTATGAGGCTTGCCTTCATTGGGACACGCACAAAGATTGCGAGAAATTTCTAGTTTAGAGCTTCGGGCCAAATTCAGCTCGCTGATATAAAGGTTAGCATCTAAATTGTCGTTATTTTGATGTTATTTCTCTTTAATACTATTTTTCAGGCAAAATATCGGGAAAATATCAGTTCTCTCGTGAGCCGGGAGATGGCGACTGTTCAGTGATAATCTCGAACACTCGACTAGAAGAAGATGATGGTCTTTGGCAATGTCAGGTGACTACAGCCTCCCTTGAAGATCTCGGACTTGAGTCACGAGAAGCGCAGCTCACGGTACGAGGTACGCTACATACATCTTTCGTCAAAAAATAATGCTGCAGTATGGTTGCTAGTTTTAAAGTACAATTGATCCTGTTAGTCCAAGCTGCTGCAAAAGCAAATCGAAGAGCACGTTGGCAACCTGGTATGAACCGAATTGTGTTAATTTGAAGATCGTCCGTAATTAATTTATCAAAAGCTCGTATAATATATAGGAATCAACAATTTTTTTCAGTGACAGTTTGGTTCTTAAAATTTAATTTCCGAATAATAGGTATAAACACCCTTAACCATTTTGGCTAGCTATAGGGCGACTTTATTGATAACACGCTTTATTCATGCAGACATGTCTGGTAGTTTTACTTGGTGATTCGCTGTGCCACGCATCGATATATTTTGAAGTGATGAAAGAGCGATGTAACCATTAAAACCACGACGAGACACAACCTATGATAAAGCCTTACCGAATGTTGAACTCATAATGATCGCTATAACGCTAACTAGTGCATACAAGGTCGGCGGAGATTTCTGCTCTCCACGAACGGAAAGGGTTTTGAATTCGATTATTTGCATACCATTCTGACTGATTTATCGCATGTAGTCGTGATGGGCCTCATATAAAGTCTCGTTGGATTTCAAAATATCAGTATATCAATTCGATAATTCCTGCCCATGGATAGGGGACGGGGTTGTCTGGCTGAGTTGCCAGCAGGTTTAGAGTGTGTATTTGTGGTCAGAATCCGAGTCGACGGATGATAAGGTGCGCGGGCCAGTTAGTTCAACTAATGCAGTGGTAGCAAGAACGGCAACCGAAGTGGATGTTATCCGTTTGCAAAGGGAGCTCGGTGCAGATGCTGTTTTCGAGACAGAACCCACTTCATTCCCCTGGCGCTGTTTGAGGGTTGAATAACGCCTTGATTTACGCGTTAAGTTAGGCCCCGGCCTAACCTTCGTAGGGGCATCCGATAGTCTTAGACGTCAGTAGTACTGCAGAGCTCCGGCCTGCACGCAGAACCCAAGACCTATTGGCCTAAACTAGTTGTCATTATAAAACTGTGCTTCACTTATCTTTTGGCTTTTCCTAGCTTCCGTAGCGCCGCGAAAGAGCGCTCAACGGAAATACAGTGCTGTAGGGACTGAAGCGTTGTTGTGAGAAGCTCGAGATGTATGGCAGGCGCCCGTACGTGACCTTTCGAGGCCATAATTTTATTGTCAAGTCCTCAGGGAGTTTTCCTGTCCATGTTTCCTTTGGGTAAAAGCGGATGGGGAGGAGTTCATGGATGTGTTCGGGACTGCAGGCGTGGGATTAGATATATGAGCGGTTTCTGGCAAGCTGACCACGCCTATAGAGCTTTGAGAATTGGAATACACGGGACAGGACGGTTCGACTTGCAATGTAATTTTGTCACTGAGAGAGAAACGGGCCGGGAGCTTGGTGGAGTCTGCAGAGAAAAATCTATATATATTATTTGATGATTTGGTCCTATACACATTGTTATGGTCGAACGTATACATGTAGAAAATTATGTTTAAGTGATAAAGAACAAGACGTGTACCTAATGTCAGTGTTATTATAATAAGCCTTATTCTTTATTTTTTTCTAATTATGGAGCCCACTTGGAATAGAGCCAAACATATTTTTCCACAATCTATGCTTAGCGCTTTGCCTAGAGAAACAACAGATATATTTGTAATCTGAAACACGATCATGCAATCTAAGTCTAGCAGACTACGTATGGATAGGGATGAAAACGAATGAAAAGTCTGTCAGCTAGTGTAGATCAAGCTAGTCTAATTATCACTAAAGACACTTCGATATTTCTTACGCTTTTTACGTACAGTTGAAGTCCGCGACCATCTCTATCATGAAATGAATTTCTCTACAACGGCTGCGGCTCATTCCACGCGAAAGCATTTCGAATGAACACGTTTTTCGCTTTGGAATTACGAATGATTCAGAAACTTGAAGTAAAATTATGACATATTCTATCACAACAACTCCATTGTTAAGTAGCACTACGTAAAGGAAAGTAATCTTCTCTGAAGCTGAGCAATGTGAGTATAATTACGGTAATCCCTGTACGTTACAAAACACTTGGCCGTGATAATTGCTTGGCAGGAATGTTTTTCCAGTAACAACCAAATGCATTTTAGGTAAACAATACATCTATTGGAAAAAAAGAGAACGAACTGATTACACGCGGTAGTTGCTTTAATCTACTAAAAGGTGGATTTCATAGATAAATCAACTAATAGATAACTTATGAGCGTCATGTGGAGTACAGTTGTGCTTCATTCACAGCGCGTGCTTGCAGAAATATAGATAACGTGCCATACTTTTTTTCAAGCAACGTGTCAACCACGTGTCGTCTCCTTTTTTCTTCTCTTTTTCGCATTCTCATATTTCAGAACCACCTCAGCCTCCCCGGTTGGAGGAACAGGACACCCAGGTGACCGGTGGTGACAGACTGGCAGCACGCGCCGGCGAACCGAAAAAAGTTCGCTGTGTTTCTCGGATGGGTAACCCTCCTGCTTTTATCAGGTATATTTATTTCTAAATGCATCTGCTTGATTTTGTTTACAGAGGCTTGTTCGCACTATCACAAATATGCAATAAAATTTTAGCAATCAGTTTACAGATTCCGGACCGTTTTTGATATTGCTGATCCAGATTCAGGTGTTGTCTAGAAAATGGACGGTGACCTAGTTTCGAGCCATTAAATGAAGCTGAAACCCATGTGGTCTATTTTGCTGTGACAGCAACCGTATTTCTACAACAAACGGCGAAATTCACAAACATCCGTTTCCGCACACATCAACATGCACCGCACCTCTTGCGAGACGCCGGGAGTGGTTGCAGACATTGGAGGGTATTACTTAGCGTTCCCTTTTGGTTGACTTCAGCAAACTGACCATTGAACGTTCGGTCAGAGAACTCGTTATCGTTGTCTAATAGGAAGAACCTAATCTGTGCTCCGTTAAAATCGCATGGTCCTGAAAAGTGCCAAAACAACAGTTTTCAGCAAAATTGATCCTCTCCTATTTTTTTATTAATTTAGAATTTTCTGCGAAAATTTCTGTTATAGTAATGAAACTTCTTACTTACTGTCCACAGAAGGAAAGTTCCGCCTCGCGAGTTTTTAAGAGATTGCCATGTTTGCGGCGATTTATAGATACTCTTACCGGTAATGACTCCAGATTATTAATAACTACGTTTTAGAAATGATTATCTCTGACTTAGATGAACATCCATACCATTCACTGTACGTTCATTCATATTTAGCGATTCCATGATTAATGTTTTGACTTCTGTTATAAATACGTATAGTTACTTCATACGCATTCAAAGACGAGATAGCGTTAATGAAGCGATGTCCTTATTATATTACATTATGCCCTCCTCGTGCCTGCAAACTCTATTGAGTTTTTTAGTTGTGCAAACTAGACAGAATCACCGAGTTTTGTTTCTAGGAGTCCTAGTTAAGTTCCTTGCTCAACGGAAAGATTGCCTTACCGCTATGCCCTTGTCATGTTGGACATAGAGATCATAACCTTATTTTCTCGTTTGTTTATCAGGGAAATTGGTTTTTGAACAAACGAACGGAACTCGACCACTTGACATTTTGTCGGGCCTTATGGCCTTTTTTACAAAAATAGGTTTCACACCATTTAACGGATTGTATGAACTATTGGCAAATCGGCGCAAAATTTTGCTTATGTGTGGTCGCTAGAGAAAGTTAAAGACAGCTTTTGCCAGGCGGTGTGAACAAAAGATTTTATATACTCATTTTAAGTTCGGAAACAGCTTAGGCTTTTTGACGCTATGTTTTGTAAAATCAAATCAAATACGGTTGTAATATGTGGCACTATGATGTCTAATCCAAATTTTAACGAGAAGAGGCAAAGTGCAAGGAGGCAAGAAGTGCCAAAAATACAACACAAATTTTATAATTAAAAGTGATTAAGTAAGTACTTATAATCATGTTCCTCTTCGATAATACATCGCATTTGTTTGATCATTTATAGGAAGCGCGGCTTTTGGGTCCTACTGGTCAATCGCATCAAACAGGTGATGGGCAAAATCTGTATGTACGTGCCTTAATTTATGGCCCGTACAGTTTATGAAGTATACAATTTTTAATATTAGAATCTAAGAATTATGTTTCGTTACCCCATTTTCGTCGATTAGAAGCGGACGACTGGGTTTGCGCACTTCTTTGTCGAAGCGAAGCAGCCGAATGCTAAAACGCACGCGAGAGGCTTTGGACGGTAGGGGACAACATTCTTTGACCGACAACACACGATAACGTAAGCGGATTCGGTAGAGGATAATAGTCTTGGATTGTCGCCTCCAACCACACCGGCGCACAGACTCACAAGAACAGACCAAACAGACACACCTCATCAAAGTAGCTAGTGGCCATACCACACAAGGTAGCACCACGAAAAACATCTCGTCGTTTATCCAGCAATACCTTTGCGTTACCTTCCGTGGTCGCTAGATAGTAGCGGCTAGGCTTTCCCTCCAAAGGGATCCACGTGAGCAAGTGTAAATGGGGATGACAGGGATGGAGCTAGGAGAAACGGGGGTGGAGGATAGAGTGAAATGCTTCTGTACATCTTCCATCCAGCTGCAGGCCGCACTCGGACGAGGGGAGCTGGTCTATTCCAACTACAGGCTAGCGCCTCAGTGAACTGCGGCTTTTTGTTAAGTTTTTGTTGAGCAGTACAACGACGGAAACAAAGCAGATGGCTGGAGTTAGAAAGCGAAAAACTAATTTTCGCACTTCTGCTTCTTCGCTTCGTGCGTGAATCATCGAATGATAGGCGGCTAGCGAGACTGCCAAGCTGCCTGAATTGCAGTAAATTTTCGTGTGAGGAATTAAATTGAGTACTGCCTAATGCAGAGGTTGATCGGCGAGTGTAGAGGAGTGCTTCGGGGTACGGAGAACATCGGTCGACGGCAAGCACTTACAACAAGCGCTCATAGGGGCTCATGGACTAGATGAGATTACCCCGTTTTCAACGCCAACAAGATGGATGTTTGCTTGCGTCAAAAGTCTGTAACGCCTCCTCGAAAGGCGATGAGTAAGGAGCCGTTGGAACAATCTGGTAAGAATGAAGCTATTCTCAGCTACCACTGGTAAAAGAGGGGTTGAACAGAAATCTTCTTTGTGAGACGCTTTACGAAAGTACCTACCAAAAGGCGGCTGTGGTGCGGCCTCTGACTCATTGGCTCTGTCCGGAGTATCAGAGACGTAAAGCTTGAAAAAATGTTCGTGTCGTTGTGATTCAGGGTGGTAGAGTTCACTTGAGGAGAAGCAGTATTGGATGATTGCGCCGACATGTGATGCTGTCTAGGCAGGGAGTCTGTTACAGAAGCAAAAGTTGAAACAAATCGGTCTCCGAAACTGACTATTGAGACTGACGAGACTAGAAAATAACAAAAGCGGAAGACCGACAGTGGAAAGAATATAGGGAAGTGCAGTTTGATTTGTGTAACCGGCTCATTGCTACAGTCAGAGGGTAAGGGTTGGCCACAGGTTTTGCTCTTGGTTACGAAAAAACAAAGCAGAAAGGTTACCGTCAAGGGGGTAGCAGATGACTGCTTATTTTAATCTTGGAGGGAAATATAGCAAAAAAAAGAAAGAATAATGAATGTATGTCAAGCACGAGGTGTCTTTTAGGATATATCGTAATAAAGCCACTCTAGGCCTGCACAAAATGAAAAGTCACTCATGCTGTAACATACTTGAATATCATGCATCCTGAAGGACATATGCCATGAAATATATTTAATGTAAACGTTATTTCGTTAAGCTGCACGCATCTTCATGCATGTCTTCGCTACCGTTATAGCTTCATCGTAAGTTACTATTTCCCAGTAAACTTTCCTGTGGGCTGTCGTGTGAGTGCATCTTTATCCAGTGCATGTGCGCACGTGTTGTGTAGTCATGCCAAGAATATAGATTTAGGCTTACCGTTGACGTATTGACGTATAATCTACCACTACTGCCGAGACTAGGTTCGTGTTATGGCCGTAGTGACCGAAAGCCTTATAGATTAGGCCTAAACTGAGCTGGGCAAGCAGAGCATGAGCATTAAGCTCAATACTGAATAATTCCTATAACGATGAGCTTCTTCAATGGTACTATACATATTTCTCCGCCTGAAGCAGGCCTTTTTACGCTTTTATGGCTAGCAACAACATAAAAAGATGGCAGCTCTACGAACCCGATCCATCGTGTTCTCTTAGATGAGGAGCGTGCGTAATGAGGCTATGGGACCTGTTCTTTCCGTACATTTCATGCAGGCTCTTATAAACGTGCCCTGTAAGGCCCCAGAACTAGCAAGTGCCTTCGGGTGACTTCTGTACTTATAGTGACCGCGTGTCCGCGGGTCGAGAACCGATAGGCACAGGGCATACTAGTTCCCATCGTTTAATAGGAAAGTGTTTTTACTTGCTCAACCTTTTTCCCTTTTATCTTTTTCACTTGTGTAAGTCAAAACGTCACACCAAGATTATGTGTGCTCTCGTACGGCAGCGGCAATGTATATGTACGAACACATTATTAGAACACCGCGTTTAGCTTTCTCTGCCGGCTTTGCCCCGCCTCATGCACGTGCAGTGCACAACACACCCATTTGAATAGGCACACGCTGATAATCTATATGCCTATATATGTATACACCATAGTGTGCCCATGTTGCGTGACCTGAAATAGCAGGTTCTCGGACCGTTCTATATAAATTTTTAGTTGCAACTTGTGTATAACGGAGTATACTAGTGGTCGGCAATAAATTCCGGTATTAATGCATAGTCATTCAACATAGAAATCATGCAAAGTCCATCGAAATACCAACACAAGAGTGATTAAAGGGCACTGTAACGTTCATTTACTTGTCAGAGGTCCTCGAGCCGAGCCACAGCTATTCCACTCCATTCAGCTCCTCAACTAACATATATTTTAAGTTCAAATTTATGAGAGCACTTAAACTCCAATATTCATTCTCCCAGCCATCCCAATAATGCCAACGAGTGCTAACTATTGGCATCATTGTGGTTGGCGTAGTAGTTTAATGTTATCACAGCGCAAACGACAAATAAACAGCGAAACGTTTCTAAGTAACGTTTGGCCAATTTATGAGTTTGAGAGGTGACGAAAGTAGTAAATAAAATGTATTTTTTTAACATAAAGATTCAAATGATGGCTCAATCGAAGCCTTGTAATTCCAGAAGACCTTAGCATGCATATTCTCGGCTTATAGAATCAACTTTTATTTCAGTCGCGTTTGGATGAACATCATATATATTTTCAGTGTATTCATTGTTACAGGTGCATACTAGCATTATGCCGAATCATAAATTATTGTTAACAGTTGATTTCCATTCTTGTAGTTGGTAATTCGTTTCTTGTGCATTACAGGTGGTTCTTGGGTAATGAAGAAATTACTCATAGTTCGACACAGACAAACGCATCCGATGTGGCCAAGCCACGAACCTTCACCGCTAGCTCGCTGCTTCACTACACATTTGAGAAGGTAGTCCACCACAATATATATATATATATATCTATATATATATATATATATATAATACCTTTGCATTTTTATGTGCGTCAAATTTTAAGCTCTCAACCCAAATAGATTTATAAAAAATCCTTAAAGAATATGCTGAAAGGTGACGTTTATATTGTCCTGAAAAGCGAACATCAAGATTGTAGCTCAAATATGACAATTTCCTGATGCGGGCTTTAGGGTCTCTTCGCAGGAGACAGACCCTGGTGAACTGGTGATTAATTATGGTTTGTGTACTATGTATGCACAAAGCCTGTCATCAATATCAAAAAGACAAATAGAAAATATGTTCACACGCTCGTTAAAGCCACCAAAACGTTGAGGAATAAATGTTTGTACCATCGAGCCGTGTCAAGTTCTCTCATGAGAGCATGATTCGAACGAACTGTAGCCTTTGTACATAAAATTACTGAACCGCACTTGATCACTTTTTGGAGTCTACAGTGTGAATCCTTTCTATTGATGCCATAATTTTTGCTGCTAAGAGAACACTGAAGTAATGCATCCTGAATAGTAGAAACATATCCAAGAGCCGTTTATTAAACGCGGCGATACAAATAAAAGCATACCGTAATACCCCCTTCGGAAAGCGTGTTTATACGAGTATACACACACATATATCGTACATACTCTGTATAGACACTCCACGAAAGGCGCACATACATCGTTAGAAAGGTTTGCTGCAGCGCTCCCAATAATGGAGAGAAATGTTTAAAAAATCTTCCTGCGTGGAGCTACCCTCGTAGGGATGACGACCTTGCCACATTCAGGATGAACGTTTATTACTCCTATGATTATGACGAATTGTTGGAAATGAGTGGACTTTTTTGGATCGCGGTGTTGCGCAGGTTCAGATTTTTGGAATTATACACAGGGCTCTATTACCTGTGGCGTAGCGATTCCGTAGATAATTTTTTCTGATTTTCGCATTACAAAATTTAGTTTTACAACTGTTTTCGAAGGGGATGAGTGCTCCCATTCTTTATTACCGAAATAATTATAGAATGCTTTCCCTTCCACGGTCGATACAGTTCGAAACGTCGAGGTTACATAAGCTTAAATTTTAAACATTTGTGCGAGACGTGAGAACTGTCCATCAGAAAACGAATTTATTTGATAATTTAGGAGCGGCGCTCAATACTGTGCACCAATTTTTGCAAATAGCAGATGCCCCTAATATAGAGACATGGCTTCATGTTCTTCAAAACTTTCGAATTTTTATTGTCCATGGCAACCTATAAATCTACCCATAAAATTTGGAAATTCACGAGTAGATAGGCGTGAAAGTTAAAAAGGTTACTATTTATCTCAACAAGAAATAGGCAATGTTACTTATCGTTCAACTGGTTCAAGAGTGGCGCGGTCTTTATTTTATTCTGACGTTTTCCAAATAAAATTAGTTATTACTTTTTTCAGGCTCTGTTTCGAACACAGCTCCAGTTGGCGTTAAAGGCACTAGTCGGAGAGGAAGAACGTGATAGAAACTAATAAAAAAGAAGAAAGTTTAAGTAAATGATGAAGTTATTGCCATTTATAGATTCGGTCTGTAAATTCAAAATACTTCTGAACGTTTTTTATAAGTCTAGTTATGAAAACGTGTAAAATTAAATGGCGTGTCGCCATGTTCAGGCATTCGTCAAACATTTGTGGTAAAGATTTAGTTCTAAAGCAAATGTAACCTAGATTTATTTGGATTATGACTGGCAGTTATTAAGGTGTTCGGACAAGTTTCGTGCCTTTTAACAAAATGTAGAGGGGTTATCTCGAATTAGCTCTCAATTTTTTTCTTACCGCAATTGAACAACTTGAGACTTGAATTTACTTGAGTCGCGTCGGGGTTTGACAAGACGGTGCTACATATACGATGAGACAATTGTCTTATTGTATACATTTTAAATTTGCAATCGCACTTAACTCAGATGCTTATCGTCCCTCAAAATCTTGTAGCAATATGCCCCTAGACCCCATTGTGGGTTTTTCAAAGCTAGACTATCATAAATCCTGATACAAATGATCCTGCAATCATTAACGCTCTCGAGAGAAGATGGCAGTGTCAATGAGATAATGCCTAGTTGGTCTAAAAGAGTATTCAAAATTGAGATGCCAGGCCGTCAGGTACTCCGAAAACTCTAATCGAGATCAACTCTGCGTAAAATACAGCTTGATTAAGTCCGCTTTACAATAAAAATGAATAAGTAAAGACCTAATCACAAATTAAATTTTATATTTATTTGGGAATTGCACAACACGTTTCGATTATCCCTTCTACGACAGTATTTAAGAAGGAACTTTACCTTGACTCTTACTTGTATAGTATGCGGTTAATAAAGCATGTTGATACATAAGTCGTGATAGCGATGCAGAATGGTTTTCAGTAACATATTGTTAGAACCATGCGCGAAACTCCAAACTTAACTAGATTTTAAAATAAAGCGTGACACATTTCGGTCTACCACAATTCGCCATCTAACACAGTACACCTAATTGTTATCCCTATTTTAAATCTGATCATGTTTCATTTAAGTTATGTAACACACTTAATGGATGCTAAATAGGCACGTATTTGAATTTGGTTCGGACCTATCCAATCTAAGGCTGTATTTATGGTATGGCCATAGGTCTGAGATGAACAGTTTTTGAAAATTACTACATCTAATAAATTAGTGACGAATGTTTATTTTACATTTTGTCGCCCCCAAATTTGGAATCAAACATGATCTGTGTCAAAGGATTTTAGAGCTTTTTATATTACTTTAGTCTACGGAAATAAACTTTTTACGACGAACTTCATTTACGAACTACTGGACTTATTCTTACTGTCGACTCTCCAGACGCTCATTGCGCCTATCTTGACGTGCTGTGCTTTTACAGTGAATAAAGCGAGAACTCCTTCCATTTGTGCGGGAATAACCCCCGTAGTCCACTAAATTGCTCGCATGGATGTTTACGCAAGGACTTGATATAAAGAGGAAAAGAATGTCCGTTTCAAGTAGAATGCTTGTTGTGCAGCTTTTACAACAACCCCCTGTGATTGGCCCTCAGGCATCTATTTGCAGCTAAAGGCGACGATGTACCCGAGGATCTCACACGTTTCTCGTAAGAGGTCGCTTAACAATATATTTTCCATTTTGTGGTATAGAGAAGAAGAGCCTTGTACAAACCCAACCTGTTGTATATACATTTGCACGTAAGAATATGCCGATGGATTTTATTGCTTGCCTATTCCTGGAACAGAATCGCTGTATCTAGTCTTTTTAGGAAAAAATATTTTATGGTAATCTTCAGGTGAAATAAATACTCATGGCAAGCTCACAACAGTTCAAATAAGTGGGAACCATATTTCACAATTTGTACTGTCGACTAACGATATTAGAACGATTCAAACAAAACTAACTACTATAGATTCAAAACCAGCGGGACTGGTCGAAATAACAACCAGTTAATTCATAGATAAGAGGGGTGTGAACTGTTCATTTATGGAAAAAATTTATTAACCCTTGTGATTCTTTCCAGGCGGACAATGGTCGAATGCTTTCATGTCGGGCGTACCATGGTGCATACGCAGATGTCGGAGCAAGTCATCCTTCGCTTGATTCCGGCAGGCTTGAAGATCCTCACCAGCTTACGGCTACGGCATATAAAGAGATTGCTGTTTCTTTAGACGTCATGTGTAAGTGCTGCGACTAAATACGATCCTTAAAATAAAAGGGAAACCTACTTCTCCTGTACAGGCAGCTAACTAAAAACGAAGGATATCATGACGTGGAATACCTGCACCATATTAACCTCAATGGACACTGGGTAAGAGGCCAGATGCACTCAGTTAAATGATTCATTTTTCCAGAACGCCGGCTGAAATCAGACTTGAACTACCGCGTCGATAGTATTACAGTGCCCCTAGCGGTAGGTATCCGCACAAAAGCTGAGGGCTGTGGGAGACTGAATCGGCGCGCATTACGATTATTGTAAAGTCAGAAAAAGTCCTGCTTTCAGTATATACTCTACGCAGCTCTCCCATTCGTCAAGAGATTTACTCGTGGCGATGCCAACCAGCAAGACGACTCTTGCTACCCGCACGAACCTGATACATATTAACACCTAAAAGCCACTTCTAACGTTGTCACGAGTATGACATATGCGATTGTTCATTGCAGTGTCAGCGAAGCAGCAGGCGACAACACTGTCAGCTTGACTTTTTCGTGCCTCGCGATCAACGCGTATGTTTTTTTAAAGTCACATCGACATACAGATCGGGGTTCAAGAAATGGTTAGATGCCAGATCACTCCTGCCTTGTAACAGATAAGAACATAGGTGTTTAAATCGGTATTAGCAGCGCTGACGTTCAAGCTAGTTAACGCAGAAAAAATTGTCATAAGGATCTCTGCTGAGTATATTGTGGGTGTACATCTTCGACCGATGCAGTATCCACGAAAATTATAACGACTCAGTAATGATTGTATCGTAAAAATATTGGTTCCAAGGGCACAAAACTCAAGTTCCTTAATATCAATAGCGTATGTAGCTGCGCTTTTTAATATAGCGAAATGAGTCAGAACTTCGAAAAGCTATAGAAGTTTTGTAATAGAAAATGATGCATCAAGAGGATATCTTTAGGAAGGATTAGGGTAGAGCTGTTGCTTTGTCTGAGGCTTGATGCCCTGGGGAACAATCAGTGAAAAATTGAGCCTGACCTGAACTGTGTCAAGGCATCCGCTGCTTGCAAAACTGACTGTGTAAAACTAGCGGCGTACCATCTCCAGATTATTTATTTTTTCTATTTAATAAAAAGATTGACATACGCCTAGCCTTATACTGATGTGACTTATAAAAAAATATGTGATATATTGAGAAAAGTGTGTCACTAAACATTCGATGCACAATTTCTTTAGCACATAGCTATACAACGTTTGCGTTAAATACGGTTTTCTCTATCTAACTAATTTGGTTTATGCAGCAAAAATGCTTTAGGGTGAAGCGTTATATGGGCCTATTGTTGGACATTGATGCCCAATAAATCGATGAAACGGTTAAAATTGGCAGGACCTCTCTGCTAACACTGGGTTTTCAATTAATTTAAAACCTCAAAAGGTATTACTTTGCGTGACAAAACAATCTAACTTACAGCTATAATAGATCCTTGATCACCTGCATATTTTATAAGTATCGATAGTATTTCTACGTGTGCTTGCTTGTTGAAGTTCTACCTCTAAGTGATTTTGGCATGGTCCACCTCGCACCTTTGATATTGCTGGTGACGAAGGTAATCTTAGAAGTTTGCAATGTAAGAGAATCATAGACATTTAAATCATTCGAAGTCCTTAAAATCCGTTATAGACATCTTTGTAACGGGAAAAAGCACTGATTGTTTAAGCCCGATTGAATCGAGCCTTAGCCTTTTACAGGGCTATTGCTTGTGATGTTACCGCCACTTGCCTTGAAAGCTCCAAGTTCTATTTAGGAAATTCAAATGTGTCGATGACTGCTTAGTTTCTTTCTCTAAGGGAAGGAGATATCTGATGGAGCAACGCTTACCTAACAAGTAGTTGACTTTACGGTCATAAAAGGATCCGGACTTTTACTTAAGGTTATCCTAATGTTCAAACCGTCATTAATGTTAATTGAGCAAATTTTCAATTTTAGACACAGTAACGAATGCTTACCTATATATTCTTTAAAGCTGACCATCAGCCAACACTCAACGTCCACGGTAGCAGTTTAACGAATGTTTACCTGGCAAAAAATAACTTTTAGGGTTTCTCTGGAATATCATTTCTCAACCGCTTATATAGAACTTAGACTCTCATTATATTTTAAACGGAAGAACCGGAAATTTTAAGTGGAGACGGAAGCGCAGATTTTAAACGGAAGAAATATGCTTGTGAGGATCAAAGCAAACTGTCTGTGTATGCCCAGAACCCTATTTTAGGTACATTTAAGTCAATTTTGTTCTACGGCGTATCTGCTCAATAGTTAAAGTCGTATACGTATAAGCATCATCAAGCCCGCGCAAACACCAATTCTCAAGATACAACCACACGAATGTCCTAAATGGTCCTTACAGGAGCACATTCGTGATCTTTGTTCACAGTTGTGCAGGCAGAAATCAAAAAGTAGATATCAATACCAACTTACTGATCCTATGTTGATAACCAACCAAATTAGACCCATATTCAAATTAGTCGGCTGTTTGAATGTGTTCTATATGTATTTCCCTTGTATAACCGACCTATAATGTATATGGTCGAAGCCTATGCGGTCATAGTTGTTCGTCGTTGTTGGTTCGCTTTGATGTGATGTCCAGCGTTGACTCGCCGCACACAGCACCGAGTCTTGCTGCTAACTGCTTTTAGTGGCGCATCATGTAAGCACTCCGATATGATATAACGTCTTACTGCTGTGCCCGCTTACAGTCATGTCTTCAAGGACGCTAGTATGCATGCTTATCACTTACGCTGCAGCTGCCCATCCTTATAGATTGCTACACCGCTGTCACAATGCCGTCCCACTAGCTTCGGGATGCTTTGAGGCGGGTATCGATACTCAACGGAATAAAATTGTACGAGTATCAGCCAGCTTCGAGCACGAAAACGAGGTTCCGATTTCAATTTCAACTACGCATCGAACATCGCCCTTTACAAGCTGTCCCCTCGAGAATGTCCTAGCGAAGTAGTTGCAATATTTGCAAAGATTGTCAGGCCCGCTTTTTGCCATCGCTCGATGCACTCCTTATGTCAACTGGTATTAGCAAATTTTTTTGTGCATGATAGCATATTTTCCAAGAAAGTTAAGAAAGAGGACGTATCAAGTAGTTCTATGGTGGAAACTACTACGTTTAAATTGAGAAATGCAAGAGCTTCCTAGGTCTTAGCATAGAAATACAGGTCGATAGTGTAACGACGATACGGCCTACTGATACCGTTTGGTTCCCTATCCAACAACCTCCGAACTGGCGTGGTAGGTCGCTTTGAGAATAACTTGACCGGAATGGCTTCAGCAGCATTTGCTTTCAAACCGTGCTGTTAAGAGAGCAGACCTTCGGCAGCCTTTACCCCACCCTGGCCCCTAGGTTCCCCATTCCGGGACAACATCGCCATTGAATACACCTACGCAGGCTTTCTCTCGTGCTCTCCCTTTCCAGCCTTCTCTCTAACTGCGAGTCGACGCTCTATCTCCCCCAAAACTAGCACGCTCCATTGGGTTGCCCAACGGTTGTGGCAGCCAAGATTCTCGCTCCGCCGTGCTTACCCATCGATCCGATGCCAACCCCTATCGACGCGTACGCTTCCCCCGACCGCCATTCACTACGTGTTTTGTACTGAGGACTTCCGGCTATCTCACCTGCTTTTCCGCCTGATTCTTCTCCCATACTGATGTATACAGCGGATTTAGAAGAATAGCTCTTACAGGGAAAAGACGCGCGTGAGGGTGGGTGTTCGTCTTCGTCGGCACATTCCGCTACTTCGTCAACGACCTCGGCAAGATTTATAGGAACGACAGGAACTATGGGACTGCTTCGTAAGCTGGAGAAGCGGTACCGATGGCCCAGTACGGTAATAACTGCAACAAATCAAGGGTTACTGGCACGTAGATTATCTTTCTCTTCCGCTCGCTCTCCCGTTCCTCTCCAGAATTT
Organism: Tropilaelaps mercedesae; assembly: GCA_002081605.1. Lineage (NCBI taxonomy): Eukaryota > Metazoa > Arthropoda > Arachnida > Mesostigmata > Laelapidae > Tropilaelaps > Tropilaelaps mercedesae. Next base: position 17,178 of record MNPL01003153.1, read on the forward strand.
GTGCGAAATGGAGTAGCCGATTGGCCGGGATCATGGGAAGTTGGCACTTGGGCACTTGTGCCATTTTTACGGTGGTGTGCAGTCCGATCCCCGATAGTAATAACCGACCGCCGATGGCTAACAAAAAGGCCATTTGACTGTTGACCGAGGCTCCAGACGGTAGGCAAATCGTAATCACAAGCGTAGCGGTTTGATTCTCTAATGACAAGTTGTTTGTCAAAGAGAATTGGGAACTCAATATCAACAAGGGTTAAGCTTCGCATTCCCTTAAGGTCAAGAAATGCAATATGGGCCACTTAAATGTTACCTGCAGCCAAACAAATTGCAAAGGACAACAATTTATAAAAAAAATAACGTTTTACCTTCATCTGTTATATAAAAACAGCTCTCTTATGTGCTTTCCGTATGATATATGCGAATATGACATATTTAGGATAGTATACCCCGCTATCCAATATAGAACTCCTTTTGTTAGTCCCGGCGTAAATTTGGGTAGAGAATTTTGTCGGAATCCATTATACAATAGTTTGATCAGCTACCGCTTCCTCGAGGGCGAAATTAATTGAACTCTTTCCTCTGACCATGGAAAAAATCCGGCAAAGAATTCTTGCTGAAAATGAAATAGCAAATCCCCATGACATGCATGGCACAGAATGGAACACCTGGAGCACTTTACAGTTTCAAAGCTACACAACGACGCTCGACCCGTCACAGGCTGCTTTGACTGGCTAATTACATTTGAGATGCGCAAAACTAAACGTTATCCAATGTCCAGTGACTTGAATGTTGACGAATTTGGCCTAGAGATTTAGCTTTCTACAACGGCAAAAAATATACAATTCCACTACAGCTTTCTCGATAAACTGTTTTTGATTGGTTGGCCACATAGCACTTAAATTCAACATAGTATGAGCAAATACATATTTGATGAGAAGTTATTGCAAATGCTGATGATTTTAAGTTCAAACGAACAACAGTTGTTTACGCAGCAAATCTCATATTTACACCACAAAACCTTTTTCCGAAACATTGCAATATAGTTGTAATAAATTTTAATACAGTATTGCTTATTTGAACCTTTCAGACCGGCCGACTGTACGAATGAAAGGAAACTCTCGCGAGGATGTCGAGGAGGGAGCTAACCTGACGTTACAATGCGTAGCTGACGCAAACCCACCAGCGAACATCGTGTGGAGAAAGTCGGGTCAGGTGAGAACAAAGTTGCATGTACTCATTGCCATTTTTGCCTATATAATAATATGAACTGTCTGTTTGATATAGCTTAATTTGGGGTCACTTTATATATATATATATATATATATAT
>MNPL01003153.1:19195-40251 GCA_002081605.1 Tropilaelaps mercedesae
CGAGAAAGATTTCGAGTTTAATCTGAATTTCTTTAACAAAGTTGTTTGTAAAGTTTTCTTAAAGTTATATTGTTACATTGAGGGCATCAAATATGATTACTTAAATGACAAGTCGTCACTTACGTGTTAACATAGTATATGTACAGATGCATAGCATAGGTATAGTATGTAAAACTACAAACAATTGTGGTAACAAGCAAGAATGTGTAACAATAGCAGGGTTAGAACATGCAGCCACTATATTATCACATGCAGGCTGCGGTAAGTGCGCATCACAACTTAGCATTCAGTTGCCGTGGTTACCACCGCGGTGCTTTCATAGGCCTAACAAAAATAATCATATCATTTTGAGCATTTACCGCGACGTTTGGACTGGCGAACATGAGAAAGAAAATTTAGACCACATCTGGATGCACAGAATACAAATTAGAACTAAAGGTTGTTAAGCACTGCGCGTCACTAAACAGACATTGTAGCACCTCTAGCGCTCACTAATTTTTCTGCTATTTGGCGGCTCAGTAGCTTTGCGTTATGGTTCATACAGTGGATAATAACTTCACGTCTTAGTAATCCACTCAGAAGTAGTTTATGACAAGGCTGCCGGATTCCTTTACAACGTGCTACTTAAACCTTTTCTAACACGCTTAATATTCAAATTCGAGTGACACTAGCTATTTCATCCTGTTATAAGCATACAGCACGTGTGGGCTAAATAGGCTTTTGTTAATAACTGGTAACACGGTCAAATAACATATATTTTGAGATAATTTACCTAGGGGAAGTCTGGAGTATGAAACTAAAAAAAGAGATGCATTTGTTTATCGAAGATGAGCCGTTTCAAAGTATCTGTGGCATACACAGAAACACAAATAGACCCAAACATGTATTTAGCAGTGGATTTAAAGTCTTCTTATATGACAATTCGCGGCTGTTTCAAAATTAATAATGGAAGGCGCATAGATTGCTCAACTCTTCATTTCCCTTGTGCAAAGACAGATTACCTTTTCAATCCTTCACGGGCGAATGAATTGCTTAGAGCCAATCAAGCTTATTTTCTTGAGCACTTCTACTATTTTCATACAGAAAAGCATAATTAAATCATATCATTTAACCTACTGTGTCATATACATACGCTTCCATTAGGTTCAATTATTAACCAGACAACCAATATAATGCGTGCTCCAGCTCGTGTGAGCGCTCTCTTTACGACAAACACCCACTTCGCGTTGCACTATCGAAAATGGGAAGGATGCAGTTATACATACATACAGCTAACATCGGCTGTGGCGATGGAGCTCAATCAGAAGTTGAACTCGAAGGCAACTGAAGCGACATAACGCTATTGCATACATCGATTACATTTTTCTTTCTGTTTCATTTTCAGGCATCTATCTTCGATATCAAGGAACGAATCTCGTTCCGGGCTGTGCAACGCTCTGACTCGGGCGTCTACTCGTGTTCAGCTAAAAACGACATGGGGGACTCTCCGGAAATGCAGGTCGTTGTCGACGTCAAGTGTAAGTAGAAAAATAATCAATAAAATTGTAAAATATGAAGACAATATCCATTTTGTAATGAAACCAATGCTTATTGGTTCGCTGTCGCTGGGATTAAGAAAAACCTATTTATGTGCCTCACGTTCGAGTTGTGCAGAATTGTGGGACAGGCCAAATGTTACTTCACATAAATAATTTCGTAGTGTACTTGTTTTCTGACGTTAAACATATTTCAACTCAGTCACAAGCGACTATTATGACTGCGACGATATGTATAGACATAAAAATACACTGGCTAGCAAGACTACATTACCTAAATAGTATGGGGCAGTTTAGATTTATGTAGTTTGCAACAAAATATCAGATAGTACTAGATTTATGTAGTTTACAATAAAAGCGAAAAATAACTTTAGTCATCAAATTCCAATAGCGTGATATAACATCCTTCAACTAAAACGTGGGATGTGAACGTCACTGCTTTGTGTTTAGCATCTTACCCGTTTCATTATGTGTTCGTTAAGGCATGTATCAAACGTCAGATCAATATCATTATTCGACACACGTATAAACCTTCGGATGATTAATTTATGTGACGTTTAACTCGATTCAGTGGTGGGCTTTCGCGGTGACAAACCTTTACTACTGAGGCGTGAATGGCCAGCGAGAGAAAGTATGCATGAAAAACAAAATCATGATTACTCGACCTTCATTCTTGACGTTAACTAATATGAAGTATTGACGAAGAGGCGCTACTGAGCAACGGCGCTCTAACGGGGTCGCCCTTTTGTCGCAAGTGCGCATCCCCGAGAACAACCATCGTCTTACTAATAAATGAAGTAAGTACAGAACTTAACCTAGCTCATGAGCCGGAGTCGGCGCTCGGCTTCGGTAAAGCTGCTGTATGGCTATGGCTAGTAATAAATTGATTTGGCCCATGTATTGTGCTTTTGAGCGACTGGGATAAGTGCAAGTCACCAGATAGAACGCGCGAGATTAATTTCGTAGTCGCTCTTCCACTTTTAGTCCCGTCGTGATCCTTCTAGCGCCCCACGTCTGATATAAATTACTCATTTTGTTATCGCTTATAGTAACTGCCCACTTATAACCGCGACATGAAGAAAAATACGCGTCCGACTACTCCCCAAGCTCAGTGTCTATGAGGCCTGTTTAAGACGGCCGACGTTGTTGTTAAATTGTCTTCAATGAGCGGAACTTTTTATTGAACATACGCATTTCGTAGGCAAGCACTAATAATAATGATAAAAACGCCAATAGAGAGCGAAAAGGTATTAGAAAGTTTTAATGTTTCGCGTTGTGCGATTTTTCTACTCAAGTGTCCACGTACGCGTTACAACCGCGGATTCATATTACTGCACTAACTGCACATACGTCTTGAGCAAATGCGCGTCTATTCAACGACCTAATATTTTGCAGAAAATAGACTTGAATCAAATGATTACGTATAAAAAAACCCTCCAGTCTAGTGGCATGCACAATCTCGACTCAAATGCTTGCAGACAAGCCGAGGATAGTGAGGATCGAGCCACCCTCGCCGCTTACCTTCGACATGAAAGAACAGATTAGACTCACCTGCGTCGCGGAAGGCAACCCCACGCCCAAGTAAGTCACCCTCGTATGGTTTTGCTCGAACGCTAATATCAAGCGGCCAAGTTTTTGAAAGAAAGTACGACATTTCCACTGAATGTTAAAGATTTTGGCGTCTAAAACCGAGCTATGCATTAAAATGTTGGCTATTCACCTATCTTTCCTGTAAAATTTTCTTAACCCGATCAGAATTAGCTGGCTCCAGCGTTTTGGACGCGACCCCAAGGTCTGGAATATGCGAGGCCGCGAGTCCACCCTCGTGGTTGCCAATGCAAGTTATGCTTACCAGGGAGTCTACATCTGTGAGGCGGCCAACGAAATCAAGGGCAAACTGTATCGTGTACAGTCGCAGGAAGCACGTGTGGACATTAAGGGCAGGTCTTTGAACTTTTTTAGGGCTGACAATTGACGTTCACAGTATTGCCTTCGTGTTACTTCATGTCTCTCATAAGAGTGACTGTGCAACAATAGGACGGCAAACATTTCCTGTCAATCAATCAAGTTCTATTAATCCCACTATCTTATAGTGCCGATATTTGTAATAAAATCACTGTAATAGACATGAGGAATTGAGGTTCTCGGCCGATCGCAAGTGCCTTTATAAGTGGGCTTATTTTTACGGTCTGTGTACGTTGAACCCTTCTCAGAATGGTCTATGAGTTGCTATTTCTTAGGTTAATTGCCGATAACAGCTTAGATTCATCTAAAACCACCTAACGTCATTTCACAGGTCCACCACAAGTAATGGCTGAACATTCGCGTACGAGGGATCGTGTCGTAGCAGGAAGCGACGATGATGCCTTGCTAACGGTATTCTTTTGCGCTGATCCCCGTCCCAGGGACATCGTATGGAGTTGGGGTAGCCAGTCACTCCCAGCTGGAAAAACTCTCTTCAGATATGTCGCCGATCCTCTTATCGCCGTAAGTTATTGACCAATGCGCGACATCAGTGTTAGTGTGGTCCGACCCTCAACGACTGACTTCAGTCAGGTTGACATCGATCAAATGACAGCACTCATCTGATGATACGCAAGTGTGTTTCTCTGCCGACTTATAATCATCATACATCCTTAATATTTTCTCTAAGGCAACTTGGTCATAAATAGAGAGTTTATTCAATTGGAAGAACACATAACATTCGTTCGTGGTGGAAACATTTTGTCTTCTGCTACCATGAGTATCTCGCTGCAGCTCCTCTTAAATGCTCCTCTGTATCTCTTCGGCACTTTGATCATTTTGATGGCGACAGGTGGCGTAATTATACGTAAAGCTAAATGTATGTATTGGTAAGGTAAACGACTATTTGATATTTCATTCACGCACTTGTATTGATACAATTTGTTTTAAGTCATTTTCACGCTGAATTTTCGGTTGCACACATGGATGAGATGTTTTTGTAACGTCATTATCTGTTCTTCTCGTTCATCTTCCCAGAAGTGGGAGTATTATAGCAAACGCTGCGGATAAACATGCGCGTATATATCCGTGCAATTATAATTATGCGATGTTTGTGCCGCTTGTTTGCGATGACCTATACTATCGCCGTCGTGCAATTCCGTAGCGACATGTCCGAAGCTTGCTGCTGAATCCGACCTTGTCGTCGTAGCTGCGGGTGATGCACACCAGAAGTTCTCGTCACGATGTTATATTTAGCCTCGTTCCGCGCTAGATTAGGTAGGCGCTATTGGTGGCCGTATTATTTCAGCCCCATGATGTCGGTGGTGATGATGATGATGATAGTGGTGATTCTACTGATGATGATGACGATGATGGTAATAGTGATGTTGGTGGTATTGACGATTATGTGCAACCTGTATTTCTGCCGATACTAAAGTTGCTTCCTGTGTTGTCCTACGGCCATGACGGCTTCAAGTGAATTCGATACCTAAGTGGAGGCTATCGTTCCTTTCAGTAATTAGCTTTCCATTTTTGTGAACCATTTGCGCTCTACACGATCAATCTACTATACACTGTAGCGACGATTTCGACGGGTGCAAAGCCACACAATCCAATACGAGACCTTCCCTATTGAGCCTGCTCAGCCAACAAGCGAATGGCTTTCCTTCGCCAGCGTTGCACTGCTAACTCTCTCAGATAACAACCTAATTGCGAAAAACTACAGTAGCATTGACAGTCCTAACCAACAAGTAGATAATGGTATAAATACCGGGAATCATAACCGATGGGTTGAAACGCTATCTATGAATCGAACTACGTTTAGCTCCGCGTAGTTTTGTAGACCCGGTAGACATAGTTAGGAACGGGCAGATCAATAACGACCCACCATGGGCGTTTTATTCTTTTTTCATCTCCCTCACCGCCACACATTTGTTGTACCTAGTCATTTTAAAGTTAGAAGCGAACGAAGGGTGGTGTATACACACATATAGACAAAGAGAGTAGATGATCTCCATACCAGCTAGCTGCTTTTCGCTTTGACGCTGGTTTAAACGGGTAAATTTAAATGCAGACAAGAGTAAAAAAGTAGGACTGCGTGAATATACAATATATCATATTGGCTGTAGCTTTTCTACAGGTTATGCCTATATTTTATGTTAAATTGCGTTCTATTTTTTAAAGATTCTATGTGTATGCTCATATGTACATGTGTGTGCTGCATATACGTCGGTGAATATCTCAATGTTACTGCTGATTAAAAAGTCATATCTAAATAAATGGCTAGAATGAAGCCAATCATTTAAGTGGTGAAACTACGCATGTGTTACAATAAGGGTCTGCAATTGAGGTCAGTCTAGCCACGATCTACGTTGGATCCAATGAGTAGGTGAGACAGGAACGGAGACCCCCAGTCAAAGGGTAGGCGTGGCAGTATTGCTGTAATAGCACTACGGAGTTGACATGATAGAAGAAATGTGAGCCGAACGCTTACTGATGAAATGAGTGATCTGGATATGGAAGAATCCCGTAGCTGGATGTGCCGCGTTCACCTTTCGTTGCAATGGACGAGCGCTGAGCTGTAAAAGATAAAGACCAAATAATCGTCTTAGTGCGGCAGTGTGATCCAGCCAAAGCTTTCAACCATAATTCAGGATCGTTGGGCTTGCGGATCTACTGTCGTGTCCAATTTGAAGTGGGAAAAGAAACAGGACGAGGAACAGGGCGGAAGAAAATAACAACCCAGTCTCTGCGCCGATGGATCGTGGATAATTATTAGATAAAAGGAATTATGAATCAATTACAACATCTATTTCACTACTGCTGAAGGCAGGATCAATTTATTGGATTCATTTCACACGTAGCATAGTACATTCAAAGGTGCTGTTTAGTTGGATAGAGACCTACAAGTGGCTACCATTTTGCTACGTAAACGGTACATTACAGTCGCAGATAAGGGAAGATTTAGATTCCTTGAAACGTAATCGCTTTGTAAGAGTCCTGCTAATAAGTGTCTTTGATCTTTTGTGAATATGTACTTCTCTTTGATATAGGACGAGGAGCGCGAGGATTGCTACGAAGCTCGTTTGACTGTGCGGGGTGTACAGAAAGGCGATTCACGACGCTTTAGCTTAAACGTTACAAACGACCGCGGCACTGCCGAGCACGTCGTCGACCTCGACGTTAGAGGTGCGCATTCAAACCACAACGAACCACTGTTAGTTCTCGTTGTTGGTAAACCAAAAATATTTTTGTCTTTTAAACAGCGGCTACGTCTACGGTAAATATACGGGAAGTATTCAGGTAATTCTTTACACAAACTTAGATATCGAACCAGTAAGGTGTCTGATGACCAGTTTAATCTAGATGAGGAATACGCAATGCTGGTTAAATGGTGCTAAAAATTAAAACAGGCTAGTGTTGTCACTTGTCATGCATTTTACACTTTTTACGCCCCCAGTATGGCCCATGACGAAAAATTGCATCGAATACATGTGCTGCACTCCCCTCATGTGGATTAAGACTATCTTGGTATATTCAATGTAATTCAATTATGAATCTAACGATGGTAAACTCTGCAACACATGCTGTAATATGTCCGAAAACTAAATTCCTTTATACTTTACACTGTCTCATTTCCAAGTTCTCACACTGGAATTGTGTTAGCGCAGCCTTAAACAACGTTTTTAAATGTGATAAAATATAGATTAATGCTAAATGAGTTCTCGTCTAAGGAAAAATTTCACCATACGTTAGTAGCTCTGCCAGAGACAATATTCTTTATTGTGGCATCAATCTCATCCAGAGTTCGTCATTAGGGTCATTAATTTAATGCATCACGCATCTCACACCTGTCAAAGGTTCGCCTACAAATGCGGTGACGGGTACGAGCTTCCGTCTACTGTCTCAACGAGTCGCATTTCCATAGGAGCGTAGAGAACGTCTGTGCGCTCACGTGGAGCCCATTATTAAACACATACGTAGTGGATAAACCTATAACATTTGCCGGTATATGCTATGGTGTATGCTATGGCTTTTCCCGCTTTTCTCCTTCAAACCTTACATGTAGCTACAGAACAAAATATACGGCATATAATAATATCGCTTGATTAAAAAGTGCTTTTCAGTTCGCAGTATCTTTCAGTTCGACGCTAGTTATGTTGCCGCCAGGCTAGTGGGAACTGTTAGGTCTATAAAAAAAACTGACGGATTCAGGAGAAGGACTCAAGACGTCAGAGAATCGACGTATTAACAAACAAAGAGACTACACTCCATGTTGTGCATCAACCACAGCCTGAATTCGTCACCATTAATGATGACGACAAGCCCGTTGTGAACTGCTTCGTAAATTGTGCGAAGAACGAAAGGCTTCACACACGTCAGGCACTACGTTCTGCAGAAGCAAAAGCCTTCCTGCTGCCGCAGAAGTGGAACGTAGAATGGCAGACTTCTGCAGTTTATAAGCCTGCAGGATTGCGGCCCTGACATTTTGCACTGATTTGTAGATTTACTTCGTCGGCCTTATTCGCAAGAGCTCGATCGGTAGTTTTCCCAGAGTTGTCTTTCAAGCCATTCCAACCAACTCTGGTGATGGACCTCCACCGTTTCTCGCTGTCGCATCGCGTCCACAGGCCGCTCGCGCCCACTTTGATTTCACTTTCTACATTTGCAAGTTAAATTCCGAATTAATTGTTCACCAAAGCAAAGGGCGCATACGCGGAATAAGGATAAAACGAGCAAGGCGAGAGGCAAGTGTGATCGGTAAACAATTAAATTGGGCGCATTGTACTTTTCCTTTCGAAAAGCCTTGTGTGACTGCTTTTGACTTCCCTAGGGTGGAAAGGCGAGGACGTTGGTCGAGAATGGATTGTTAATTTTGTGAGGTTTAGACGAAACTATTGCGCTACGCTATCACTTGTATATTATCATTTTGTTTAAATACACGTATATTCGAATGAATTATAATATGGTTCAGGTATGAACAAAGATGGTAAATGACATATGGCCAGCTTTCTCTCTTGTGCAAACATGTAAATCATGGGCATTGACTCCTAAACACAAAACAAAAATGTACTTTTCTCTATACTAAGCATTATGAAACAACTGCGATCCTCATGGCTTTTACTAGGTATACTCCGTACCGTAATATATTCCATATACCGCGAAACGTGTAGCTTTGCTCTATATGGAATATGCTGTTCATGTTTTAAATACACAATTAATTTTAATTTAACATGCCTACGAGCGTACTCATCATGCACGTGGTTCTAAATGTTGTCGAAGGTAGAAATGCCCTTTGGCAACCAGGTTGTAACAAAAACAGCAGCAAATAGCTCATGTGAAATTCTATACGAACATCTTTGCGGCTGTAATATTTGAACCACACTAATCTGTTTATCATCATTCGCTAATGAATATTCCTTATTTGTTAAGTAAAAACCTATTGCCCAATTATAAAATATTGTAAGTTGTAAAGCTCTGATTTTTACAGAAGCATTGTCGAATTCAATAATAAAATTTTACGGTATTCAGACAGTAACAGTGATTTAAAGTTATGAGGATATTTTGCTCTCTATGAGTTTATGCTTAGGCTAAATTTGGTGTCAACATTTTAAATCGCCAAATAGACATTTCACTTAGACATGCAAATTGCCAGATAAACCCTGCAGTAAGCAAGGCGAAGTACATTCTAGTAAGTTACAAAGGTGTAGATGGCAAAGCTTCGGTCAATCGTCAACGAGAATGACGGGACGTCATGGCCGAATAAACAACGAACGTCAAAGGCCGTACGACCGGACGACACTATTGCGGCTCAGTCAGAACGGACTAATGAGACACAACAAAAATCAACATGAAACTAGACAAAATAAGCATCGGTTTAAGCCTGCGAGTGAAATGAAGCGAGAATTATTATAAAAAATAGTGAAGAAATTATATGCTATGTATCATGAAAATGGAGGCTCCTCTATATACATTTGTGGACTGAGTTGCATAGGTTCATACAGCAGAACGCCAAATTAGGCTCATTTAAGAAGACGGAGTAAAAATTTAAAGGTTTCTTGAATAGGTTTTAAAAATTACGGAATCCCAGCTAAACCAGTGCTGCAGGGCTACCGAAGCGTTTGTATTTTTTGCAGATTTCATCATCTATGTTACCCTTAGTAGACCCAAGAAAAAGAGTACCGTGTGTGTGTTCCGCACTGTGTAACGTGGCCAAAAATAATCAGCAATCATTGACATGGTGTACAAATGCAGCTCATACTTTCACGTCGTACGATTCGCATATGTTCGTATAAGATATTACAAATTACGATCGGTGTCTACCTCTAGAAGGTTAGCATATAACACTGCATGTAGGTATGGCAGGGGCGGTTGCGGTGCGGCCGAGCAGCCGAATCGTGATAGACCTTTTATCCCTTCTCATTTCTGCCGTTGCTAATATAATCGACCAAAATGAACCGGCCAATCGGCTCGATAATCCGCCCAGAATTTCAAACATGATTTCGGCGCCGTATATAAATTGCAATTGGTAAGACCACCAGTAGAGCAACCCCACCTACAGATTTGCTCGTTGTCTGATAAAGCAGCGATTAAAGATACATAATCTCGTCTTATGTGCTATATTGCCGTATGGACACACGGCTTGACGTCATCTTTCTCACTATTTCACAATAGAAAGACCGTTGAGGCTGCTATAAGTTTTCCTCGAACACACAGTGGGTGCGACTGTAATTTTTTCTCTTTTTTAGGTTAACGTAGCGTTCATCGATTGTTCACCTTTTAATTGGCCTAAGGCATTGTTCTCCTTAGCACCGCTTGTCTGACCTTGCTCAGACGGCAGTTTCTGCAGGAGCTAGTGTGTGAGTTTATCGGCCGCTTGTGTCTCATGGCGAAGTTAGGAGAAACCAAGACAAACGCAATAGCAGAGGTTTGATACAACTTTTTGGTTTGCAGGAGTAAACATGGCCAGTCCTTCCCTTATGTTCAAGAGGACGTAAATAGATTTGGAAGAAAAACGTGAACTTCAGCGATTTGAAGCTCCAATAGCTTTGAGATGGCTGCCATAGGTGCACCATCTCTTTATTCTAATTGTCGGGGTTAAACTGATCCAAAACTGGGCTCTAAAAAAATTTCATCTTCTTATTTCATACAAAGACAGCCATCGGCGTAATTTCGATTTGCTCAAATCACTGTCTTCTGTTAGAGTTCGAATCAGTGAAAGCAAAGCAGTAGAAACTTTTCTAAACGATTGTTTAGGTGTATTGCAGTAGCTGAAAAGTGTGTTGACATTTAATATATATATATGTAATTTCAGCGAAATGTGTTAAATCCTTTTGCTGGATAATTTTAGATTTTTATTTCGCTGACTGTTCCAGTGCTGCACAGAAATGTCTGGCATTTCAAGCGTTATCGGAACGAGCTCATTATGACTCAGATGACTTTTTTCAAAGGACATACGCTTTGGAAGACACCGTAGTCAAACATTTAGACCAAATAATACTCCTTTTTTTTACTCTAAAATTCTCTGACAATGCTCACTTTCAATGCTTCCAGCTACATGTATGTGTTTCTAGAGAAATTGGCCGGTTATGTTCGACGAAAGCATGCCGCCTTTACCGAGCGGGATAGTCCCGTTAAAATTGTGAGACTTATGGTACCTTTATTCAGTGGAGATGAATATACACCCTTTAAGGATATCACAACCACCTATTCCAGTATTTCAATCGTACAGAGGAAACCATCCAATAAAGTTCCAGTAGATTTTAGTTTAAACACAGCTGTCATTTCAGGGAGCTAAAATGATAGGCACAAAAACGATTTGAAGATATCTGATAATCTACTATTTCATTACAGAGCCAGTCTCGATGAGCCTTGTGATGGCTGTCACCGCGGGCGGAGTTGCGTTCCTCTTGCTCTTCCTGACTATCTTCGTCTACCTAATACGATCAGAAAAAATGTGCTTCAGCCAAAAGTACAGTGAGTATGCGATATAATACGGTACGATCACAGGTTCTGCTTTCCGCGCCACCATGTACATATGCGTCGCAAGTAGACGGCATGGGTACATTAACATACCTTGGCAAACAAGCCCCTGCTTATATTCACAGCTCGAAGTTAAAGTCATACTTGGTCAGTTGCTAGCAGAAAGAAATCGTCGAGTTTAAACTATCGAATACTATAGTTCTTACTTGTTGGAAGAGGAATATGTAACCTACATTCATAGGAGTTGCGCTGCTGTCCTACCCTGCACTTATTGCCATGCAAATGAAGCATGCGAAAGCATAAAGCTTAAAAGGATTACTGCAACTTATGGCAGGTCCACGCGATTTTTGTTGATTCTATTCTTCGTTATTCAGTTAGCAGTTGCATTGTCTCTCACAAGCTTTTACAAGTACTATATATCAGATTCCAAAAGTGAGTAATCGAGGATTTGATTTGCAGCTACCTTTCTGGAAGTTCATTTTCAAGATAGAAAGTTGTTAAGAATGTTACTGGTGCGATGTTTCGTTTAGATCTCGTTTACCCGCTCATGATATCTCATTCTGTCGGCATTATGTAATTAACATTCTGTCGACTTGGATATTTTGGTAACGAAGCAATCATATCACATGTGTCAAGCGCGTTTATATATTCTAGAATTTATACTGACATATTCACAGCACATACATTAAGAATCGGCTCGCACCTTGAGATTATACACAATAGTATCGTAACAATTAATGGCTCATGAAAATTATGGTGGAGGTCATACCAAAATATGCTGATATTCCTTTTATTTACATCTGTCTCATTCACGCATTTTCATCAAGTTAAGGATAGACATTCTAAAAACATGTAAACACTCTTTCTGTTTTAAACATATATGGTGTAATTCTACGAAACAATTAACGCCACAATTCCAGTGTGGGACATATCTCAGATTAGCTAATTGCTATGAACTGTTTTATCCGCTGGCAATGGTTTACCTTTATGTTAATTAATGCTTATCTATTAAACGCTATGTTTACGTATGCTATTTGCTAAGTTGTGCCTTCAGATATACATAAACATGTATTTTATATTTGTTTGTTGGTTTACAAAATTTTATTCTTGAGCTTTATCAGTTTTGCTAGAGCTTCATATTGTTCTAAGATAAGTGTGATCATCACTGTACGGCCCATTATACGGCTACAATAAACTAATGTAACTGTAATTAAACGTGGATTATCGATGTTTTCTTATCTTCACAATTTGCATATTTATGTTTTACTATAAATAGCACTTTAAAACGTGTATACGGTTAAGGGTATTTGGTTGGTTGGCTCGTTCATAAACCCTATGCAGGGCTTGCACTTATTTTGCCTGCATTTGGGAAATTAGTATCACCAACAAGGCCCATAAAGGATAGCATCGAAGTTAACAGAAAACAATATAAAGCACAATAAGGATTTTAGAAATATTCGCATCGCTAATTTTACCTTGTGTAAACATGAAGAACGCTTCTCTTTAATTGAATTATGAGACTTAAGTCAAAGCTGGCATATTCTACCTTCCTATAGTAAGGATTTCGACCTTCAAGGTACTCTTCGGCTTAAGCTGTCGTTCATGTTCATGGAATGCGAGGCATAAGAGAGCACGAATGCTGCTCTGTATCCGCCAAATCTAATGAATAACCACATATTTCTCTTGTATGTCATTTAAAAGCAACTTGTAATTCGGCGCTCATTTTCTTGACTGCTAACGTTCAGAGGACTTTATTTTAATTACCTTTACCCGTAGAGCACCTGATGTATGACTAATCCAGTTGATTGGAGCGGACGTTCTATGCTAATAGTATCTCAAATGCAGGGAATCGATAATCTGTATGTCTTAAGGCCGATTCCAATTCTACCTAGTTTATTGCATCGCGTATCGGGCAATTCTTGTAGACCTTCAGATACTAGTCCATTTGCAGACATCGAAGGACACTTACAAATTGACAATGCCATGTCATCAAATGCAAATACTCTGTCAATAAAAGACCGTCCCTTTACACAGATTTTGAACTACGAGTTTTCCTGGCCTAACGGATTATATCCACATCGTAATATCGTTAGACCATTATCTGACCTACGCAGTTCGCTGTCAACGGAACTTAAACCAACTGCGACGGGCTGTACTAAAAACTGCCTTTCAAAAAAGAAACTATTCAAGACAACATGAAATGAACAATTTGGTCCAACTATTTGTCGTTACGATCAAAGGCCCTGAAAAATCATTATAAAATGCTGTTTTTTTATTATTTTTTTCGCATGCAATTGTCTACACGTCTCTATCTTGCAGCCTGGATTGAATTCGAAGGTCCTGCTTGTTTCCGTTTTTTTTGTAGCAGAAAAAGTGAAAGCATTTTTTGTTTGGTATCTGCGACCTACAAGTCAAGCTCCTCCTGATTTGGCCCTCTTACGGTAAGTGACCTGAATGAAGGTATCGTCGAGGCACACGCAAACATCATAAGAGCAAATTTTGATATGCCTAATGTTCTTCTCACAAGCAGACATGTTAAGATTTATTTTTAGCTTAAACTGCACTTCTCCATCTTAAAAACTCTGCCATAAACAAATGTCTTTTCTCGAATGTTCCACTGTCTTCTGTCCTAAAATAGGCGAAAATAACCTATCACCTTATCGACTACTATTTTCATGACCTTAATTCTCAATGCTGAAACTTCTATTGCATCTGACCTTCTTTGCGTGTGTGCCAACCCTTCAAATTAAAACCTGTGTGCATATAAAACTCTATGCAAATTTGCGTGATAAAAGCGCTTCCACTCGTGCCGCAGCTGCTCGTATTCATAATATAAATTCAACCGGCCGGCTACTTCGGCTAATTTGGTCAATTGAAATCACTACCGTCAGATTGACATATTTGCCGCCTGAATTCTATTTTTCCAACCCCTTTTCATTCACTTCTTTACTCGTATTATAGGGGCAGCTGCTTCTAAGACCCCTTTCAAATTGTTCGATGGTATTCACCTTTTTCCGATCGCCTATAACCTTTTCATCCCTGGCTCCAGCAGTGATTTGAAAACGTGGGCATCGCTTATAATATAGAGGCAAGGTTGAAGTCCTTGTTGGGGCAAGAGAACCGCCCATGCATTTTATGTATCGACGGTGTAAAAAATGTGGCATCCTTCCTTAAAAAAGATAGCATGTTTAAATACTTTGAAGTGACATCGGAATCCTGTCGTAGTAAAAATTAGCGCAGCTAATGTATTGTACGTGAACTAAATTAGTTCGTGAATTTGGAACGGAAGCCTGGCTCCAAAATGAAAACCTTGTTCTTTTCTATAATAGTGATTGTCACCTATGATAACTTTTTTATTTCCGCCTGGTTCTTCGTACGCATCAATGTGACAATCTTGCTTCAATATGCATTATGGATACTGCAGTTAGCAACCAATTAGTTTACACATAGGCATTGCTCCTCTAAAAATCACATTGTATATAATTTATAAGTAAGACAGATTTACGAGCGGGCTTCCATCTTCGTACATTTTAAGTGAGCCTAGCACACCCTGTTATTGTCCCTCCACTGGTATGGTGATTAATGTACTTGTTAAGTGACACAAAACAATCTACTTCTGAAACTTACCACTGCGTTAACGCATTGGGTGCCTTGTCTGGTCTTCGGTGGTCGATTTCGTCCACTCGGTAATTTCAGGCGTCAACTCCAAGGGCAAAATGATACAATCAGCTATGCCAGCCGGCACGGAGTACAAGATGCCCATGCCGAACTGCTTGTGATATCCGACCCTGGACTCGATGTGGTCGGGTCAACTTTACGAGGATGACGAATGGGTGATCGTAACACTAAAACGACCCCGAGTTTACCTCGACGAGGCAGATCCACTCGGCCGTGGAGGTCCTGCTACAAGAGTGCAGCTGGCCTAATTTAGGCCTTATTTTTTCCTATTTGCCTTTCTATTCATAACATCTCTTGCAAATTATTTGTATATGGCCGATCCCAGTCAGGACGAGCAAGTGTTGAAAGGCTTGGTACTGGGTGTGGCCTTGATGGGCCAATGGCCTCGTGCTGGATGCAACACCGGCTTTGCGTATTATACTTGACCCTCATCCTCTATCACCCGATCATGCTATGGACTATTGATAGCCAGTCCCCTGCAAGACGTGTTCCAGCAAATTTGCTTGTCGAGCAAGTTTCATATAATCGTACTCAACCCTGCAGAGGATCACAATTTTATGCGAAATGGTATCTTTTCCTGGTGTTATAATGAAGCAATTACGGGAATTTTTACTTTATCGACGTATCTGCTCTCGCATAAACGAAGGAAACTACTTCCATCAATGACGTAGGAAGACTCAAGCAAAATCGCAGCCACCTGAACAGAAAGCACTGGACAAAATCTACTTCACAATATACGCACGACACACATAACACACAAGCTACGACAATACAACACGGGAAAGCACAGCTGGAGTACAAAGCTCTTGCTTCTGTCTGTTGACTTCTTCGTATGAGCAGGCGTGTGTTGTATGTATGATATGTCGCACCCTCGGCTCTGTAAGTATGCACTGCACGTTAATGTTCGTGACGGGAAAAAAGGCGCATTGCACGCGAGTGTCGTAATGCTGTAAAGTATTACTAATAACTAGACACAACGTCAGTAATGATTACTCCTGGTGATAAAAATACGTGAAGGTAAAGGTCTTCTTAGGCATTTCACCGCCGTTTACCCTATTCGCGCCGCTTGTGTGACGGCAACTGTAACGTATCTAAACTAAGCGTGTCGAAACAGTCGAAAATGTTAGTGTCAGGGACACCACTTGTTCGGCAAGTCGGGTATGTTGCCGATGGCCAGTGTCACTTCAATCGTGGACGTTGTAGCAGTCATGTGCTTAAAGGTCACGGCATTGATTTGGCGGCTGCACAGAGGCAATTCTGCTCCTATGTGCATCTACCCATGAGTTGTCAAGGGCATAGCTATGGGCCCGTACCCCGTGTGTGTACATACGAGAGAAAAGCTAGTGAGGGGCTAACTGGGTAAAGTAGAACCGGTTATCCGAGTTGGATGGCATCGCGTACGGAAAACCAGGGTTTGACGATGACAAGACCGTGCGGCGAAGAAAAGAAGGAGGAACTACGTCAACAACAAACAGGACTATCAACAGCGACAGCAGCAACACACCGAAACCTTAATGTCTTATCTGGCAACAGCGCTTTTCCGATGTGCACTTCGTGGGAAACCATTGGCATTAGATAGTGTTATGGCTGCTGTCTCTCCGCTTATTGGATATTCTGTATGAACGAAAATGAAATTCTTATATGATGCGATAAGGTGATATTGGCTACGGAAATGTCAAATGTATTTGATTTCAACAACACAGCCGTTTTACTGCTTAATTTGATGATGCAAAAAAACATTAAAAATACCCATTTAATTATATGTATTAGTATTGTGTCATTGGAAATCGCTCTGTAGGGGATATGGTACTCTATTGAAAGCATTTTTTGAAGCAAACTTAAAATCAATTATGCAATTATGCATTTGATGCTTCGCCATGGAAGCAGTCAGGTTCATTGGCGGGTGGACCAATTCTACAAAAAAATGACAAAGTATTCGAACTAGGTGGACAGAATTTAAATGCGTGAATAAAAGGGAAAGCTTTTTGCCATTGGTGAATGCGTGATCACCTTAAATAATAAAGAACTGATGAAAAAATAACACAAAAATTACAGTACGTAAAATGAGTATGGATATGTATACAAGCTAGAAGGAAGTATGTTATATCTATATATACAAACTATAAGGGAGTATATATATACCTTTATATATACATTTTCTTAAAATGTGTATATATATATATATATATATATATAGGTAATCTCATGGAAAAGCGCAAACTCTTTTGCTAAAATGACTTTTAATTTTTCTAGTCACATACATTCTACCTATTTAGTATATATCAAGTATTATTTTAAATACATTTGGCAATTCATTTAACTGATGTACAACTACATAAAATAGGGAATATTTTGTTATTATATCGATAGCATTTTGGAAGGCAATTGACTACAATTACATACCTAGTTGCTGGACTAGGTAGAAATATTTAAAGTTGGTCAAGCAAGAAAGTTCGCACTTTTTCGCGGAATATATATGTAAAATGAGATTTTAACAATGGCGGTAAAATTATGAATGACCACGCAACATGTAAAATAACATAAAGTGGTCGTTTTGTAAATAACAAGAAATTATTATTGTTGTAATAAATATTATTCAAATTATAACAATTATAGTATCGTTAGCACCAGTCAATAAACTATTGTTTTCTACGCGGAAGTGTAGTCTTTTAGTTGAACTATTTTCATCGTACTACATGGAAAATTTCCAGATTACCGAAATGTATGGTAAGGTAAGAAATTTCATATTAGAAGTACACTACATGAATAGCATGCGCTATATATATATATATATATATATATATATATATTAGCATGCGCTTGTAAGGCCTCAACGATTAAAATGATTAGTTCAGCGGGAAAAGTATTCTTGGCTTAGTGCTAGTAGACGACATAAAGAGTACAAAACACGGCGTCTGATTTGCACATTTAATTCTTTGTGGTAGAAGGCCAGTCGTTTGAAAATGGAGAATGATAATTGCAATGAAAATGTAACATCAAGTGCTTCAATTTCCGCTTGCAGACACAGCAGGAATGCTTAAGAACGATCCAAGCAGCGACTCCGGTTCAGCGTCGTCAAGCGAACAGCCCTCTGCGGGGCATAACACATCTAGGGACAAACTTAGCCCCAAGGAGTCGAAAGGCGCTAGGGGCAACCAATCTGCAGCCATTCCTCCTGACGCCTTGTATGCCGGTAAGAGCAGCCAGGCCAATGTACAAAACCAGCAAACTTCTTCGCATACTACAGCAGCAGGGAGCTATGACGGAAACTCCATTAAAGTGCCGGTGGTACGTACGACTTTACAACGTTAGCGCGTGAATATGTCGAGGACGATGAGAGCTTTTTTCTCGTCACAAAAAAGGCCCGTTTTGCCTGACAATGGTAAACGACTTTTCAATAGCACGGTACCGGTATCGTCTCATACGGCAAATCCTTCAGCCTAATGTTTTCCTACTGCAAAAGCGATAGACGAAATATTTGGTGATAAAAATGGAAATGCTCGTTTTCGAATAAGTAACAGTCCTTCATCTCATTAGTTTCCTCTAAGTAGCTATTCAGCTTCTTCAATAGATAACTAAGCAGAAGGATGGGACAGAAAGGCGAAAGGCTCATAGAAGTTCGGCATGCGCTCAGAACAGCCCAGCGTTAACGATAACGTCCATTAACCGAAGGTGCCTGTAATCAAATGTTTATTGGATGCCTTGTGTCGTCCTTCATCTGTGTATAGGTCGTGGTCTACCTCCTTGGGGAGGCGTGAATAAATAAGTCTTTTTACTTCTGGAACATTATTTTGCTGTGAAGGCAAGCTTTTGAGGCGGAGCAATGTGTTCTCTTCATATTGTTATGGTCTGAGACTTATGCTACCTGGTATGTCCAATCAACAGAAATTACATGACGATCTTTTTAAAAGAGCCGGCGTGATAAAAAAAAGCCTGCGACTCACCCAATTGTCCGCCATATAGTTAATGAATCTGTGTTCGTAGTTTTCTATAGTCTTCATTTTTTACTGATTAAACTCTGACACAAATACTTTGCATTCATTTCCCACATCGGGGCGTCCAGCTACCCAAGCCTGACGTGACAATAGGGGCCGGTCGACCGCCCCTACCGGCAACCCAGCCCCCGTCACATGGGCCTGCCCATGGTTCTCACAGCGGTACGCATCACGCTGGGCCACACCATCCAACTGGCGGAAGCAACAATAATCAAAGCGTCCAACCACCTCTCCTGTACGCATCTCTCGATCTGCCACAGCCTCCGAATGGGAGACTGCGATCGGATCGCACCGAATATGCTCAGGTAAACAGTGTTTCTGCACAGTTGAGGCAAAATTTCGTCCGGATTTTTGTATATCCTAAATATAACGCGTGGATATAACGCACTTCTAGAGACAAATTTTGAATTTCACCCCGTGTCGCATTCAGCAAACAAACGGACAGTCTTTCCTTAGATTACTGCTTAGGCTAGAACTGCTCTTTGGTGCGTTTATTTTATAGCTAGCTGACCTACACGCCACTATTTACACGTAATGGGCTCACTGGCGACCTAGGTGATCTGCTCTCGTCCGTCTGCGATAGGAGGCTTGGCCTACCTCTTGCTTAAGAGCTACTCTTAAGTAGGCTAGTACAAGATAGGTAGGCAGAGCGTTTGAAGGTGGCTAAACTGCTTTGGGCCTCTGATGGCCTCATCAGTTGACTGAACACCGACTGCCTCACTCTTCTCGACTCCGCACCTTCACAGCACCCTGAACCTCCACTGTTCACCGGCTGGCAACCCTACTCTAGTCGTATTGACCTAATGGCCGCGAGGAACACAAGGCCAAGGGGCTAGGCAGGTCGATAGAAGAATGAAAAAGAGAGGATTGGCCAACTGTCGAAGGAAACCAAGCATCTCATCTCATCGCTGCCGCGGAATAGTTCTTAAAAGAAAGACATACTTACATACCTATTCAATGCTATCTAGTGTTCAGGTGCTGATCTATCGTCACTCCTTCATAAGTCTTTTTGAAAACCAATCGTGTTCAGCGACTACGATTACCAAAACAGGTTGTGGTTGACTGCAAATATCTAAGGGAGCTGCACCACAGGAAGTTATTTCTATAACTTGCCTATTTACGCAACACATATAAGATTTTCGAAATTTTATTATTTCAGGTGCAGTTTCAAGGCCAACGACCACCTCCGCCGAACATCACGACTGTAAGCGTGCAGCAATTCTGAGCTGTGTCGTAGTTAGATACGGATTACGCCCACTGATTGCCCCCAAAGATACAGCTTTTTCACCTTTCCCGTCACGGCTGACCTCACTTCCAGTACCCCTTATCAAATCTTCAAATGTTTCTTCATCTGACTGCGCATTTGAACTAACTCCCTCACAAGCAAAGTTATTACGAACAACAGCCCGAATCGGCCGTGTCATCACCATCCTCTAAATGCCGTTAGACGAACCTGTTACTAATACTTAGGCTTTCACGAGCTTGAAACGCACACTTGCTTCTCGTTGACAAATATGCACCCCCGCATCTGTCTTGTTCGTCTGCTGAGTGGAGATTTTGCCTGTTGGGGGCCCACCGTTGCCCTTACAAGGCGGCCTCTGCGAAACGCGCGTCCAATAATTATCATACACTTCGGGGAAAGGTCGTGGTAGGGTCTAACCGCTGTTACACCGAAAGGCAAAAACAACATCTATAGAACTGCGTAAAAGGTTGAAAATTTCTGGAGTACAATTCGAGAACTTCGCAAGGAAGCTTATAAGCCACACAGGGTTGTTCAGAAGTTATGAGTACGGCTTGTAAAAGACCAAAATAGAGAACGCCTAAGCCTCATGAACAGCAGCTCTCGTTCTAAGTAGACGACAAACAGAGGCGGTCGCTGCCCGGGAACGGGAGCGAGTTGACT